>CM076574.1:1338269736-1338557071 GCA_034641835.2 Pinus albicaulis
GTGGCACATCGGGATATGGTTCATGGTACAGACAGGAGGATCAGTTGAGGCGGCATGGCTTCATGGATTGGTATCATCATATCAGAGATTGTGTTCAGCGGAGAATCATGATGCTTTCATATGTTCCCACGGAGGATCAGGATGCCGACATCCTGACGAAGGCGCTCACCAGGAGCAAGTTTGAATTCCACAGAGGCAGGATAGGGGTTGCAGATAATCCATATCTTGCTGAGAGGGAGTGTTGAAAATGCAGCAAGATGATGGAGCTTAGTGAAATGAAGTCGCCTTCACTAAGTGGGCCCGTAGGCGAATTCTGGCGCAAAGTCTATTTTTAGACTATGTCTATTTTTAGACATATGGAGCATGGTCCGGGGGTTGCAGTATGTTATTCTTGGAGTATTGGTCATGTTGGTAAAAATAGATGGGACTCTATTTTTTGGACCTATAGGTCGAAGTCTATTTTTAGACTGCCTCTCCTTAAAATAAGGAAGTCAAATATTATTTACCCTTAATAATATTTGGACTATAAACTTCAGTTTACTCTCTTGGAGCACTTCAGTTCGAGCCTTGGAAGTGGCTCATGCATCTGACAGAGGAATTACGCTATTCCTAGGGTTTGATGGCATCATGCATGGTTGACTTCAGTTAGGACTTCAGTGGCAGAAGTTTGGTGGAGTTAATGAGACGGCTAGTGGAGTTGTGTTCTGTTTATTTTAGTTGAACTGATTGAGATTAGTTTAACTAGCTAATCAATTAGTTATGAGTGGAGTGAATTAAATATTATTTAATTCATTAATTAGTAACTCATTATTCAACTCAAGAACACATCAGTTCACTACAGTGCATGATCAGTTCAGTGGAGACCAGTGAAAGAGGTAGATGAAGGGGTGGAGTTAGCTATCAGTGGCGACATCAGTTGTGCATGAGATTTGCACCACACTTGGAGGAATTTCCCATGATGATTGCGCTGTCAAGCCAAGGAGATTCGAACCTTGGATCTCTATATAGACAGACCATGATTGCGCAATAGAGGCAAGGCAATTAGTGGTGAGTTTTGAACCAGTAACCTGTTCAAAACCAAGCTAGATTGTGTGTAACTTTATGAGAAAGTACTGAGTACTTGTGAGGAGTATTGTACTGAGTTTGTTACATGATTTCTCCATTATAATATACACAATAGCTGCGGGGTTTTCAGCTATAAGCTTTCCCCATACATACTGTGTTAATGTGTATGATGAATTGATGTGCTATCGCTTGTTTTATTTCCGCATGTGTGATGATCTGGGTGGAAGAGATTATGTGTTGCATATGAATTCGAATTGATATGTGATCGGGATAATCTCGGTGGATAAAATCTCATTATTCAGAAAATTTCTACAATTTCGTCCTTCTTCTCACGTGGGAGATGAAATTGCTTCGGAGTGTATGGGAGTTCATTGAATATCATTGTTTAATATTTAATTATATTGGTATTAAAAATCAAAGTCAAGGGAAGCACTTTTACATGCGTCATGGGTATATAAAGAAATGACTTCCACACACACTCAAAGCTGCTGACATTTAATAAAATGTTATTTTGTCAAAGGTTAAGCCTGAATTGATTCCGTAAGTGTAAATCAAATGGACAGAAGAGTGGGACCCTCATGAATCGCATCGGAGAAATGCATACCAGCGGAACATGTTAATAATATTCTCGATGAAGTTCTGGACACAATGGGCGTATAAACTGTGATTCATACATGCTTAAGTTCTGCATCAAAGCAAACCATCGCGTTGGTTGTTCGGTAATATAAAACCAAGGTTTATTACAGATATATTCGTTTGTTAAAAAGGTTTTCTAATAACGCCGAGAGTTATTTTATGTTCGATTAAAAATACAGTGATATGGGTAGCAGTTATACAACTGCAACGAATAGGGAAAATAAACATAGTGAAATGAAAAAGAGAGGTGTGGTTGTTGATGAAAAGAGAGAGAAAAACAGAGAGAGAGAGCAGTGTTGTTTTTGAAATGATTTGAAATTTATACTGTAATCGAATGAAAGTTTTTTAACTGTTTGTGATGTAATTGACAAGTCTCCAGAGAAAGATAAACTCCCACTGAAACGTTGAAATGGATACATTTCTCTGAGTAAATTGATAAAAGAGAAGAGAATGCAGAATTGAAGAAAAAGAAATAATCAAGCAAATATGAAGATTGGAGTACAGAAAAAAAAAAAAAAAAAAAAAAAAAAAAAAAAAAAAACCAATCAAAGGTACATAACAGAGCTGATATCCAAGAAAGAGGTAAATCAGCAAAATGTCTTCTTATAAAAAGAGGAAGTTGAAGCTTCACTTTTACAAGTGTAACTGAGAATTTATTGATTGGGCCTAGGTTGGTGCTTACAGAAAATCAGTGGTGAGAGGGAGTTGGAGCTTGTCTTTACATCACAGCAATAATAAGATGTGGTTTTCTCCCTTTATGGGTTTCCACGTATATATGTTGTCTCTATGTGTGATGTCTATGTGTTGATATGGTTATTCAGTCTGATTAATACTTACTTCTTTGTCATAATTCTGTTGTTACATTATCTTAACATTTCTAAACATATAAGTTTGTCTCCATATAAAATTGATCATGAAATATAAATTGTAAATAAGTTTAATTGGAAAAGTTTTTAAATACTCTTGAAGGTGACAAACTGATTCACCCCCCCCCCCCTCTCAGTTTGTCTAAGGTTTCAACAATTGGTATCGGAGCAGGTTCCTTTTTGTAGCAGTTTAACCACTGAAAGGAGATCCTAGGTTCTTGGGATGGCTAGTCAAGAAGGATCCTCAATGAAAAAAGCCCCTTTTTTCACTGGTGAAAATTATGCCTTCTAGAAAATCAGAATGAGAACATACATAATGTCCTTAGGGATAGAAGTTTGGGCTGTTGTGGAATTTGGATATGACTCTAAGGAAAATGTCTCAGAGAAAGAAGCCAAACAATATTTTGTGGCTAATGCAAAGGCAATGAATGCAATCTTGAATGGAATGTGTGAGGTAGAATTCATCAAAGTAATGCACAACAAAACTGCCAAAGAAATGTGGGAAACACTAGAAAATATTCATGAGGGAGATAAAAAGGTGAAGACAACTAAACTTCAAGTCTATAGAGCCCAGTTTGAAAATTTAAAGATGAATGATGATGAAGATATCGCTAGTTTCTTTTTAAGGGTTGCAGAAATTGTCAATAATATGAAAGCACTAGGTGAAACCATGCAAGAATGTGTAATTGTTCAAAAGATCCTAAGATCTTTGCCATCTAGTTTTAACCCCAAGGTTTTTTCCATAGAAGAAACAAAATATTGGGAAACCTTGACCATGAGCCAGCTACTCAGAAAACTAACAGCCTATGAGATGAGACTGCCATAGAGAAAGTCAAATGTAAAGGAGGCATCCTTTAAGGCAGAGAAGAAGAAAGAAGAAAAAGAATATATAGGCTCATGTTCTGATGAAGAAGAGGCCAAATTTATCAGGAAGTTGGATAAAAGCTCAGGTAAGTATCAAGGTAAACTTCCATTTAAATGCTTCAATTGTGGAATAGTTGGACACGATGCTTCTAAGTGTCCTTATAAGAAAAAAAATAATCAGGCTCAGGAGTCTGAGAAGACTATATCTAAGAACTGGCAGAAAGGGAAGAGATTCAATAGAAAATCTTTCTATGCTCAGCAAGATAGTAGTGCATCAGAAGACTCAGTTGAATTCTCAAGTGAAGAAGGAACATCAGAATTTGTTTTGATGGCTATAGAAGAGCTGGAAGAATGTCTTCTAGAAGATGAGGAAGAAGGAGAAGTGGACCTTGAAGGGGAGCTAAGAAGTTCCTTTGAGGAAATTGACTGACTAAAATTGAAGTGCAGAAAACAAAAAGACATCCTTCTCAAATGTGTAAGAGAGGAAAAAAATTCAGAAGCCCTCATGCAGTTGAAAGTAGAGCTTGAATAAGCCAAGAAGGTAGAGGATATTCTACTTAAGCAGATCAAAGATAAAACTCAGGAACAAGAGAAGTTGGAAGAAGAAGTAGTTTGCTTAAGGAAGAAATTAGAAAATTCCCAGAGGAAAATAGATACTTCTCAAATAACAAGCTCTGGTAAGTTAAATGAGATTCTTGATGCTCAAATATCTCCTTTGATAAAAACCGGAATAGGCTATGTAGGAGAATCAAGCAAAGGTGAAGAAAAATAAAACGAAAGTATTACTTTTGTAAAAGCAGATGAGAATATCCAAGCAGCTTAGAAGATTTCAAAGGAAGAAGAATCTTGCAATAAAGCCGATAAAAATCAGGACGAAGCTCAAATGACAAAGGATGAAGTAAATAAATTTTCAACTGAAAAAAACTCGTATATTCCTCAATATGTCAAATTTGGAAATCATCAAAGGAGATTTTTTCCTCCTATGAAAAATGCCACTTTTTATGCTTGCCACAAATTGGGGCACATTGCTGCATATTGTCATACAAGAAAAATAAATACAAACCAACAAAGGATGCAAACAGTAAAAAGTTTTACTCAAGCAGGAGGATGGAGAAGACAACCTTTTGTCAAGTATGCAAATTTTTTTTATGGATACTATTTTTATTGTAATGAATTTGGCCATAAAATCATATAATGTAGGAAATATGGACAAAGACTGTTGTTCAAAACCTCGAGGAGGTTTTTGAATCATGGAGATTTTATTCCTACTTACAATTCTACTAAATATATATCCAAATGTTGTGTATGCAACAAAAGTGGACATATGTCTTCCAAATGTCCTCTAAGAGAATATGGTTCATCATCTCAGAAAAGGTACCAAACAAGAGGATGCTTGCAGTGGAAAAAGAAAGTGAATAAATGTGACTTGGCCCTAATAGCCCAAGATCTAAAAAGTCAATGGTATTTGGACAACGGTTGCTCAAAGCATATGTCAAAATATAGAGGCAAGTTTATAACATTTGATGAAAATAAATTTGGAAATGTTACTTTTGGCAATGATAAAGCAGGAAAAATCAAAGGAAGAGGCTTAGTCAGTCTGGACAATGGCAGAGGAAAATCCCAGGATGTACCATTTTTGGATGGACTGAAAGCAAATCTATTGAGTGTTAGTCAAATGTGTGATAAAGTCTGTGAAGTTCTTTTTAGAGCACAATATTGTGAAGTAAGATCAAGCACCACTGGAAAGGCCCTGATCAAAGGTGTTCGAACAGAAAGCAATGTCTATGTAGTAAAAGAAGAAAATGAAGCATGTCACCTTAGAAAATTTGAGGAGTCTTGGTTATGGAATAGGAGATTGGGACACCTAAACTTTGATCATATCATGAGTCTAAGCAAAAAGAACGCAGTTAGAGATATTCCAGCCATAAAGAAGCCTTCAAATACAATATGTAATTCCTGTCAGCTAGGTAAGCAGACCCGTACATCATTCAAAACCAAGGAGAAGTTATCTACAAGCAGACCTCTTTAACTTGTTCACATGGATCTGTGTGGGCCTTCGAGAACTAAAACACCAAGTGGAGAATCCTATTTCATGCTAATAATAGATTATTTTTCCAGAATGACATGGGTTGCATTTCTCAAGCACAAATCGGAAGCACTTGAGAAATTCAAAATATTCAAGGCTTTAGTAGAAAATCAAACAGGATGCAAGGTAAAGTGCATCAAATTAGACAGAGGGGGTGAATTTACAGATTATGATTTTGCAGATCTGTGCAATGAGCATGGGATAAAGAAACAGTTCACAATTGCAGGAACACCTCAGGAAAATGGAGTGGCAGAGAGACAAAACAGGTTTGTACAACAGATTTCCAGAGCCATGATGAAAGAAAGTAACATTCCTCAAATCTTTTGGGCAGAAGCAGTACACACAGCTGTGCATATCCTAAACAAATCTCATTTAAGACCGAACAGTGACAAGACTCCTTATGAATTATGGCATGGTAAACCAGCATCAATCAAGCATTTTAGAGTTTTTGGAAGTAAGTGTTTTATAAAAAATAATTATGAAAATCTGGGAAATTTTGATGCAAGAGCAGATGAAGGAATATTCTTAGGATATGCATACAAGAGTAAAGGTTACAGGTGCTACAACAAAATACTTCACAAAATTGTAGAAAGTATTTATGTAAGATTTGATGAAGAACTATCAGACAAGATAAGAAGTACAGATTGCAGCAATCCTTCGGAAGTTCATGAAGAAGAGAATCAAGATGATGATGAAATAAATAATCCAACAGAAGATACAGACCTGAGATCAAAAAGCTCCTCAAGATACACTCAGAAGAACCGCCTAGAAGATCAAATCATTGGGGACAAGAGTGTAGGTGTACAGACAAGAAGACAGCTAACTGAACAGACTGAAGAGGTATACCTAGCAATGTTGTCACAAATAGAGCCAAAGAAGTTTGAAGAAGTCATCAAAGTCAAAAATTGGGTGAATGCAATGAATGAAGAATTGGACCAAATTGAGAAGAATAACACTTGGGAACTAGTTCCAAGACCCAGTGAGAAAAATGTCATTGGCTCAAAATGGGTATTCAAAAATAAGATGAATGAACAAGGACAGGTAATCAAAAATAAATCTAGACTTGTGTGCAAGGGATATTCACAGGTTGAAGGACTTGATTATGATGAAACATTTGCTCCTATAGCTATAATGGAAGCTATCAGACTGTTTTTAGCTTTTTCTTGCTATCATGACTTCAAGGTATACCAAATGGATGTGAAGTCTGCCTTCCTGAATGGAGATTTAGAGGAATAAGTCTACATGGAGCAACCAAAAGGGTTCTCCTTAACAAATAATGTAGACTATGTTTGCAGATTAAAGAAAGCATTATATGGGCTGAAACAAGCTCCTCGAGCATGGTATTCAAAGCTGTACAAATACTTGCAAAAACAAGGGTTCAAGAAAGGAGGAGTAGATAATAACTTGTACATAAAATCAAATGAAGATGAACTTCTGATTATAGTAGTGTATGTAGATGATATCATGTTTGGAAGCAGCAAAGATGAGTTAACAAAAGGATTTGTTGAAGAGATGAAATCAGAGTTTAAAATGTCTATGATTGGAGAGCTTACTTTCTATCTAGGACTACAAATTCAACAAAACAGAACAGGAAAATTTATTCACAAGAGAAATACCTAAAAGATATGTTGAAAAGATTCAAAATGGAAGACTGCAAACCTGTTTCAACTCCCATGACTACTGGATGCAAGCTTTGTGCAGATGATGGAACAACCGATGTAGATCAAAAACTTTATAGATCTATGTTTGGAAGTCTATTATACCTAATAGCTTCTAGACCATACATTGTGCTGGCTGTAGGACTTGTGGAAAGATATCAAGCAGCACCAAAACAGAATCACTTACTAGCAATTAAAAGAATATTCAGATATCTACGAGGAACTGCACATTATGGGCTATGGTATCCAAAAGGAAAAAAATTCATTTTGACAGCATATATAGATGCAGATTGGGCCAAATGTATTGATGACAGGAAAAGCACAAGTGGAGGTGAATTCTATTTAGGAGAAAGTCTGGTAGCATGGCTAAGCAAGAAACAAACATTTATTTCTCTATCTACAACAGAAGCGGAATACATAGCAGCAGCAGCATGTTGCACACAAGTCATGTGGATGAAACAAACCCTCCAAGACATGAAGGTAAGCATTGATGAACCTATCTCTATCAAATGTGATAATACAAGTGCCATAAGCATATCAAAAACTCATGTGCTTCATTCAAAAACTAAACATATTCCAATCAAGTATCATTTTCTCAGAGAACAAGTAGCTCAAAAAGTCGTGAAGTTGGAATATGTGCCAAAAAGAGAACAAACAACAGATATATTTACAAAACCTCTTGCTAGAGAACCATTTGAATATCTGAGAGATAGACTAGGGGTAGTATCTGTAGATGCTACTCTCTGATATGAAGAGAAAGCACAGTTTCAGGGGGAGAACAGAAATGAAAATATCATTCCAGGGGGAGATCATCTAGCTAGGAAAGCATGAAACAGGTCCTAAGGATCAAAGGATTATGGCAAGAGTACATCCAGCATAAAAGAGTCAATGAAAAGGCTAAAGGATCAATATTTTTGTACACCAGTTTGGAGCAGCAAGGTACAAAGTCAGAAGAAGAAGGCCTAAGCACATCTCAGAGAGAGGAAATGAAAAGATAGATGCAACCCTTTGTCATTGATGTCAAAGGGGGAGGAAAGGTGCTTCCAAATGGCAAGCAGAGGAAGTGTATTGCCATCAATGCCAAAGGGGGAGACTGTTGGAAATGTTGTCATTGATGGCAAAGGAGATGACAGAGGAGGAGCACCTAGAACATAAGTCAAGGGGTAGAAAGGCAGTAGAGACATCAGAGGAAACAGAGACAGAGAGAGATAGAAAAAGAAAGGAAAAGGAGATAGACAAAGAGCTGGAGAGATAGAGAGGTAGCATAGGCAGCAGATGAAACAAAGAAATTGAAGCAGCAGCAAAGGAATTTGAGACAGAGCAGTGAAGTTGAAAGAGCCTGAAGGATTTTAATACAGAGATTTTTATTGAAGTCTAAAAGTGCCTAAACATGTAAAGTGGAATTCTGGGAGGTATTAAACAATTGATTGTGGAAAGGACAGGCCAGAGATAGAGATTCTGTAAGTAAATACACTTTTATGAAAAATTTGCTCTGAAACTGGATGGAATTTTGTTGGTCAAAACCCTGTGGTAAAGACTTTGATTGAAGCTTATATGAGGAATATTTGAGTTATGTGGTTAAGTTGTGAACCTGGTGTCAAAGAACGAAATGGTGGTTCTACGAGATGTGCCCTGTTTGCCTTAATTATGTAATAATATACTTGGGTTGACAAGTACATACTACGCTCTCGACTAAGCTCTGAGGAGAGGAATCAATATTAAATAATTTCAATATTGTATCTTTTGATTAATCGGTTAGAAGAAAGAAGTGAGGGTTTGATCTGTCATCTGATTCTCTGTAATTGAAGGAGCTAACCGACCAGTAGTAACCTCAGATCAGGATTGAAAGAAGAATTCGAACTCTGTGTGATTTGTGTGACTGGCTTAGCAAGCAACTTAGGCGCAGTGAGAATATGAAATCGAGAAAACAATTGATGGAATAGAGAGTTAATGGTGCGGTGGAGTTAAAAAAAAAGAAAGAACGGAACTGTGAGCATGAAACAGAACCTCGAGCGCAACTGAACAGAACCACGAGCGCTGTGAACAATGACTATGGGTTTGGAACACCCGACGGTTTTCATCGCACCGCTTTTATACGGTAAGCTATATTTACAAATCGAATGCGATATATGCCAAGAGATGACACTTGGTCTTAAGCAGTTTGGAAAACCCGCTCTCATAGCGAATTAAATTCCATGCATCTAACTCGTGTGATATCCGTTGACTGCCGTTGGATCAGTTCGTTGGGCACGACAATATGGTGATCGTTGGATGAAAACGATACGTATGATGTGGTCCAGCGTTCTATTGTTGGCGTTATTGGCGTTAGATCGACGTCGAATCGGGGTTATATATATTAGCAAATGTTCGTGTGCTGTGTGAAGGTTCATTGAATATCATTGTTTAATATTTAATTATATTGGTATTAAAAATCAAAGTCAAGGGAAGCACTTTTACATGCATCATGGGTATATAAAGAAATGACTCCCACACATAGTCAAAGCTGCCGACATTCAATAAAATTTTATTTTGTCAAATGTTAAGCCCGAATTGATTCCGTAAGTGTAAATCGAATGGATAGAAGAATGGGACCCTCATGAATCACATCGGAGAAATGCATACCAGTGGAACATGTTAATAATAGTCCCGATGAAGTTCCTGACCCGATGGGTGTATAAACTGTGATTCATACATGCTTAAGTTCCGCATCAAAGAAAAACATCGTGTTGGTTGTTCGGTAATATAAAACCCAAAGTTTATTACAGATATATTCATTTGTTAAAAAGGTTTTATAATAACGCCGAGAGTTATTTTATGTTCGATTAAAAAGATAGTGGTATGGGCAGTAGTTATACAACTACAATGAACAGGAAAATGAATATAGTGAAACGAAAAAGAGAGGTGTGGTTGTTGATGAAAAGAGAGAGAAAAATAGAGAAAGAGCAGTGTTGTTGTTGAAATGATTTGAAATTTATACTGCAATTGAATGAAAGTTTTTTAACTGTTTGTGATGTAATTGGCAAGTTTCCGGAGAAAGATAAACTTCCACTGGAACATTGAAATGGATACATTTCTCTGAGTAAATTGATAAAAGAGAAGAGAATGTAGAATTGAAGAAAAATAAATAATCAAGCAAATATGAAGATTGGAGTACAGAAAAGAAAAAAGAAAAAAGAAAACCAATCAAAGGTACAAAATAGAGCTGATATCCAAGGTAAATCAGCAAATGTTTCTTTTATTAAAAAGAGGGAGTTGAAGCTTCCTTGCAAGTTGTAGCTTGCATAATTTGAGGTTGGAGCCTCCTGTAGGTTGGTGCTTACAAAAAATTAGTGGTGAGAGGGAGTTGGAGCTTGCCTTTACATCACAACAATAATAAGATGTGGTTTTCTCCCTTTATGGGTTTCCACGTATATCTGTTGTCTCTGCATGTGATGTCTATGTGTTGATATGTTTATTCAGTCTTCTTAATACTAACTGCTCTGTCATAATTCTGTTGTTACATTATCTTAACATTTGTGCACATATAAGTTTGTTTCCATATAAAATTGATCATGAAAGATAAATTGTAAATAAGTTTAATTGGAAAAGTTTTTAAATATTCTTGAAGGTGAAAAACTGATTCACCCCCCCCCTCTCAGTTTGTCTAAGGTTTCAACAGAAGTGTTAATAATATTGACAGAGAAACAGTTGTATGCCAAGCTTAGTAAGTGCATTTTCTTTCAGAGAATTTCATTAGTTGGGACATGTTGTTTCTAAGGAATGTATAACAATGGACCCAATGAATATTGGAGCTATCATGGAATGGGAAGCACCTAGGAATTTGGATGAAGTCATATCACTCATGGGGTTAGTAGGTTATTACAGACACTTCATTGGGAACTTCTCATGGAATGCCTATCCTATTACATCCATGTAAAGGAAAGGAAATAATTTTGAATAGAAAGAGGAATGTGTGGGAAATTTTGAGTAGTTGAAGCAGTTATGTAACACATTGCCCCCCCTCACATCTACCAAAGTAACTGGCCAATTGGTGTAACCATGAGTTGAGGGGTAGTTATAAGCATACTCAACCTCCTAGATGACCTCAAGTAAATGGAGTCGACTAAAAAGCCTTACTAAATTCCCTTAGCTGCCACAGGACCCTCCAGGAGTAACCCAACCACTCTAGGTGTCCATCGTGAGGTCACCCTTACTTTTCACTAAATTGTACCCCCATATGCTCCCTCACCAAGGCCTCAATGATACTGGACCTCTCAGTCACATGCATAAGCCTGCATGAGTGCGATCAGGGACTAAATTACTTAGTTTTGTGCCAACGACTCTAGATTTTAAGGCTAAATTCCAGGGTTGGGGCTAGACCTCTACCTATAAATCCCTGTAACTTTGAAAAATCATAATTTACATAAGGAAAAATCTTGTAAACCAAAAAATCACTCTAGGACTAGGCCTGACCATCTGCAACTGGGACTGACATTATGTCAAACACTTGGAAAAAATGAAATCTACAGGTCATGAATACAAGATTGAACATAAGGGACTGAAAACTCATATGAAACTTATGAAGAAGGATCACCACCCTCTCCCATTATCTATCTTATCATTAATTATGTCTTACATCCATTTTTCTTTCAGTTACAAGTAAAAACATGAAATGAATTATGACTAGAACCAGTCGCATAACCATGCTTGTAATAGCATATAACTATATAAATAACCATAATATAACATCCATTAAAGCCACATAATTACAAGTACAGAAGTAAGAGAACTTATCTTTCATTAAACATAGTCAAGAGCCAACCAGGCTTGGGACTTCCACGTATCACCTGACTATAGACATGGAATAACCAAATATTTCTTTCATCCTATCACCTTCATACCATATTACAAGAATGAACATGGGATCTCATGGATAAACCAATCCAAAAGTAACCAAGGGAATCCAGAGGCTAAACCACCTCCACCCTCACCATACCGTGATCTCACCTATACTAGCACTGAGATCACAAAACTAAACCGGGCTTGGAAGGCCTCTAGATATCATCCCTATCCTTGAGGAATTTCCTATATCCTTGTATCTAGGCTTTATTACAATACAAACTATATCACTAAGCCCTTACCGAGACACCACCCTTAGGCTTTAATGTGTATCCTACCAAAACTGGTCAAGGGATTCCTAGGCCTTTGGGAATGTTACTAAGACCACCTTTGCCCTGGATTCTGAAACCATCCAGTAATTTGAAAGCTGAAAACTAAGAAAAATCCCATCACACCATGGCTATCCAGAAAAAGGAAAGGAAAGGCTGAAAACCATTGTCAAAACCCGACAAAACCATGCCACCGATATCAACAAAACCAAATACCAGCATGCACATACCATAAATGTCAAAACCATCTAGAAAACCATACATGAAATCTGTTACCTACCAGTATTCCTGTTGAAGCTGCTTTATCCTGCTCTTCCTTTCTTCATATTTTTTTCCTTTCCTTTCCTTGTCCTTCCTTTTCTTGCTTTTTATTTCCTTTTCTTGCTCGGTCTCTTTCTCCTCTTGGTGCTCTTCTCCTATCTAAGTGTAATTCTGAGAAATGAACTAAAAAAAAGGTTGTTAACTGGTCCTCAACATCTTTTTTATCATTGATGCCTCTATTTTCTTCAATTTCCTCTATTTTCCTTCATTTTCCTCCTCACATGAAACCAATGACCTTTCACCTTCCTTTTCCCCTAAATTCAATTATTTTCATAAATAGTGTGCCAGAAATACTATTTTTCCTTTCCAAAGCCTTATCCATTACCTTTTCCAATTTCCCTTAGCCATAATAACCAAAATGAACACCGACTCTAGGATTTTTTTCCCAGTATTCAACCTGGAATAAGTGTCCCTTGCCAATGGTCATATTTTTTCCTTTATTAAATTTTATTTCATGAACGCTTAACCCTGGGTCTATTATGTTGGTTCCCTGTAATTTTAGCAGATTGGAAATACTAAAGCTGCAAAGAAAACATTATGCACCACTTTGGGATTCTAGGATCTAGCCCTCCTGAATCCAGAGAGGGATATCTCTATAAGTACAAAGATTGATTTATCTTTAAGGCTTGAAATATGATATTGGGCTAGTTATGAAGAACAAGGTTTTTGTTTTTTTTTTTGTTGGGCAAAGATATATGAAGGTGAAGGAAGTCTAAATGAAGGGTGAAGGTGTATTAAAGTGAATGAATGATTCAGCTAATAAGATAGGCTAGGATCAGCTTCAATCCATTGGTATATGGAGTCATAATAGGATTTAATTGAAACAACAATGTTCAAGAGTGGTCCATGGGGCAAGTCATCTATGTCAAAGGATCTCTTTAAGTTGATTTTATGGAATGAAAACAATAAGAAATGAAGATCAAACAGATGAAGAAAAAAGAGCAACCTAAGATCAAGTAAGTACTCTGAAACTATCCTACTTTTGGCATGCACTTGAGAAAAACATAAAAGTAATCTAAGATCAGGTAAGTAATTTGAAACTAGCCTGCTTTTGATGTACTTTTAATAGAAAACATTTGAAACAACTAGAATAGCTTAAGATCAAGTAAGAACTTTGAACCTATCTTGCTTTCAGCATATTCAAAGGGAAAATTTTCAAAGCAATTGTTGGAGAAGAAACTAGAGAACAGGGCTAACCATAGACTTCCCTAGTTCATTCTTTAATTAGCAAACTTTTCAAGACAAAATTTAAGATAAACAAAGAATAGTCTAAGATCAAGTAAGGACTTTGAACCTAGCCTTCTTTCAACATATTCTTAGGGAAATTTTTAGACAACCTTTGGAGGAGAAATCAGAGGACAGGGCTAACCATATACTTCCCTAATTCAACTCTACTTAGCCAGTAACTGAAAATAACATTCAAGAATAATGTTTGAAGTTTAGACAGTAAGACATGGGCTCACCAACATTCCTTAACTGCTTGGACTGTATTAAATCATTCTCAAATACACAATTGGAGGAAAACATAAAGATAAAGCTTATCAGTGAGAGTAGGGTACTTGTAAGAGTAAATCCTAGCTCTATATTTGATGTTCTTTATCAGAGAAAGTGGATAGAATGAAAGAAAAAAGAAAATAACAATTTACAATAAGAAACACATCACCATTGACATAGACCAGGATCCCATAAATCAGCGTGTATTTGATGTTCAAACCAGTTACAATCATCAAGTCTAGTGGTTCTCTATAGCTTCAAACTTCTCATCTCAACTTAGGTATCTTCAATTACAAACAGATCTTACAACAACTTCAGAAAACTATTTACATGCATCAGATATTCAGAGACCAACCATTATCTCATCTTCTACAGAAGTATTTATAGAAGAAATGAGGAGGCGGGATGAGAGAAAATATCTATAGGCTCGATTAATATAGTTTAATGCTTCTCGGCCTTTGAGGGGCTCAATGGAGAAGCTTTCTAATATTTCCTCTGTATTAATTGATTTTCATTAAGTATTAAGCTTGCTGGGAAGATTTTGTTGACTTAAAAACTCTTGAAGCGAGTTAGCAATAACTCTGGCTATCTTTTAGGCAAAATATCATTGACAAAGGCAACAACTCTACCTTATTTGATTGCTTTGAGGCTGCAGGTGAATTTTGGTAGCTGGAAAGGATTCAATTAGCCTCTGATGTGGCAGTGGAGGTTTCTCGGACGGATAGATTTCTTTTTCTTTCCCTAAAACACCTTTAATTTTCTTTAGATCTGTGTTTTAGGTCTGATTAGGCTTTGATATTCATTTCTGGTCTTCATACTATCTTTATCTGTGTGGATTAGGTATTTGATGGTAAAATTTATGCCTTAATTCCTCAAAAGTGTGTTAAAAACCTTTCATTCTTCATGTCTGCTTTAATTTTATACTTTGACACTGATACTCTTTGTTTGTTTGATATCCACTGTGCTTTGGTTGTCTTGCAGGTGCGTAGAGGTTTTGTGACTTCACCAACGCCCATGGAACATAGGTGGAATCATCATTTGAATCCTGTGGATTCACTTTCTTCACGAATAAATGGCCTGGAGATCATCATCCCTAGATTTTGTTTTATTTTAAAACTATGAACAAAACCTTAATATCCTGTAAAAAACACACAAAGGTTAATAAAATCATGCGATGGTAGGTTTAAACTACTTTGGAGGTTTTGGGTGTGGGAGCGAATAAGGGTCATTGGATTAGCACAATCAACGACAGAAATTGCTCGATCGAGTCTTTTGGGAGAGAATTGGGTGAAAAGGGAATGGGGGCAAGATTAAAATAGGACCGTCTGATCTCAGAGATCGACAGCTAAGATTAAAAGATGAAAAAGTAATGTTAATGAAGGAAAGTGGTATAGCAGAAAACTGGAATGGTTTTCACACAGCATTGGAGCGGTTTTAAATTTTGACCAAAAAAATGGGATATAGGTCTGCGTTCGACACGTGGATTTATAAAACCACCCATATCGCGTAAAAGTTGCGCACTGTGGGAAGGGTTCAAAAATCATGCGATATTGACTTTGGGACATTGGATTGGAGGATCCAGATCCAATGGAGCGGGTAGAGTGCGATGGATGAAAAGTCACGGGGTAAAAATTATGTGGGACCCATGGTGGAGAAAGGCGCAAATATCATAAAAATCAAGGTTAAAACTTGAATATGCACCGAGATATGAGGAAAAACTTTACGAATGGACAAATACATAGGAGAACAATGAAAATGAGAGGAAAAAGAGGGCGCGGGTGGTGGGACCGGGAGTATGGAGGAGGAGATCGGCAGATTAAATGAGGACCGTTAGACCATGATATATATCAACGGTGGAGATTAAATTAGGAATCGACAATCGGAGGAAACAAGGCACAGGGCTAAGTATTTTTTTTTTTTGTTGATGCAATGGAGCGATGCATCGTGGGTCGTCCGATCTTAAGAGAGATCAACGGTGGAGATTAAATCGGAGGTCGAGATGGTGGAGGTTTATGTAAAAATAAGGGCGGGATGTGATGTAATGCTGGCCATTGGATCTGTCGGAATGGACAATGTTGGGGTTCCTATGTTTTGGAAGATTTTGAAATACCAAAAGATAAGACAACATCAAACCACTTTGGGACCTCAGGATCTAGCCCTCCTGGGTCTAGAGAGGGATCTCTCTAATAAAACAAAGAATGATATATCTTTGAAGCTCAAAATAAGATGTTAGGCTAGCTATGAAGCAAAAAGGGGGGTTTTAAATGATTTGGTTGGTGAGTTGTTGGTTGGTCATGAGATCATAGACTGAGAAAGTAATGGGAGAAGAGGAACAAAACAGCAGGATGTTTCAGCAAAGAGGATAGGTCAAGAAAGTGCCATCCATTGGGTTATGGAGTCATGAAAGGTAATTACATGTAAAAAACTAGCTCCGGCTTTCAGAAGGAAAGTCATCTACAATAAAGGATCTTTTTAGATAGATGGTGGGATGGAACATTAAGGATAGAATGTGAGAGAAGGAAAGCAAACCAATTTCTGTCTATAGATCAGGTTAGAGGTCATTTAACTCCAAACCTTCTTGGACATACTCAAAGGAAAATTTCAATGGAGGGACAAAGGGGCAGCTTATAGATCGGACCAGAGGTCATTTAAATCCAGGTCAGCTTTAGCATGCTCCAAGGGAAAAACAGAGATAAGATTTCACAAAGCTAGAGTCTATAGATCAGAGAAGGACTTTGAACCTTCAATGCTTTGACACCAGCAAGGGATCTTAGAAAGGCCAGCTGGTCACACAAGGATCCTAGTGGACAGGGCTAACTCTAATCCCCAGTGTTCCCAAATCTTCCAGCTTAAACCCAACAAGAACAACTAAAGATAGATTTCATTAATTCATACATCAACTAGTAGGCAATGACATCCACTACAATGGTTAAATTAACTAAAATCAACCCTCAGATAACACATACAGCAGAAAAAATTTAAGGCAAGGAGAGCAGAGACATAGGGCACCTAACAAGGGTAAATCCTATGCCATATTTTTGATGCAAGCCAGCAGAAAATGAAACAGTATGAAAAATGTAATAAACAATGTTAGAAAAACATCACCAATAGTAATAGACTAGGATCTTGTGAAATGTGCTTGATTAATTGATGCAAAACCAGTCACATACACTGAGCTCAATGGATGTTACAATCCAAAATTCTCCTCCTAGCCTACTACAATACAAACTACTCTGCTACTTTCTCCCAAAACTGTTCTAATAGTCAAAACTGAATCCCTCTAACTACAATCGGCAACAACCGAACAACAAAAACAACCAAAAACCTTTACAAAATGTTCTTCAGGATTATTATAGGAGAAAAGAATAACATGAGTAGATGTAAACTTAAATGTAGCATTAAATTCTGAAGTAGCAAGGAGGGTCGAGGCTCCATTCAGTTTAAATTTTGGGCATTTATCTTTGGTACTTGTTGGATGATGGAGTGGTCTTCGTCAGATTTCCATTTACTCCAGGTATGTCTCTCGTGTACTGAACAAAATGCAGAACGATGATGCTAGGGTCTGCCATACTGTATAACTAATGCACTGGTAGCATAGGACTATTGTCAAGGCTGAAAAATCTCCCTAGAGCACAGTGTAGAATAAAAGCAATATGGATACTGTGTCCTTTTATGGAAGAATGTACTGCTGATATGAAAACCCTGATAGTATGGTTTTTTGAGCATTGGACCTTCTGAGGGATCCACGGGGTCTTTGATTCTGGTACCTTTCCTTTGGATAATTGGATTAAGGCTTATAATTTGCAATTACAGTTCTTAAACGCCCTATTTTTTCCACTGATACTCCTTTCCACTTTCTCGATTTCCTATGACTGCGAAATCTGTGCTTTAATGGTACCGGAGAGGTTTTGCAGAGTTTGAATTCTGTCCTTCGATGAAATTTATGTCACAGAAACCTTTCTAGACATTTCCTTGTAATATCAGGCTCTAAATTCAGCTTCTTCTGTGCACTGTACCACCACAATAGTGAATATTAATCATGGCGGTTTTTCTCCGCCTGTAACCCTGCAGAACATGAAAAAATGTTAAGAAAAACATGCATGGGGAGGGTGGCATGGATGACTACAAGGAATGGCGATGTGGCATGATGAATGCAGAGGATTTCGTGGAAGAACATGGTGGATCAGCGGGATATGCTCTGGAGGCCGGCGAGGTGGAAAATTTTAACATAAAACATTAAAATGTGACCTTGGAATGCATATATATACAGGGACGGGCAAGAAATATGATGAAACATGTGGAAAGGGTGACGTGGCGGGAGCGGTCAATGGCGGAACATGCAATCAAATCTGGACCGTCCGATCTTGGAAGGAGATCGACGGCTGAAAATGCATCGGAGGGCGACGGATGGTGGGCCAGGGGTATGGTTGCCTTGGGTTAATTTCCATGCATCTTCGGGGTGCGATGACCGTTGGATGGAGAGCTCCAGATCAGACAGTTGATATGCATATCACGCTGGGTCAAATTCCGAACGATAACACGCGATGGGGGGGAAGTTTTGAAATAGTGACGGAGCCACGTGTCAGGCGATGAATGGAATCGCTCCAAAATGAAAAATACCACCTGCCCTCTAAATGCGGTGTGATGGAAACTGGTGGTTTATGAACAGTATGTGGGGACCACCGGGGTGGGTAAAATACGGACCGTTGATCTGGCGAGTTAACGGACGGCTGTGATGCGATCTGAGCGGTGAACAATGGACACTGTGGGGACACGACGAACCTCTGATTTATACAAATCGACGGTTTAAAACGCTCCCGATACATATTTTCACTAAGCGCTTTTCGGGCTAGCGGGTGGTTCTAGCGCCAGGCTAGATGGGGGGGGAAATATGGTTCTGGGGCTAGCCGAAGGGGGCTAAGACCCATATACATGGAGAATATGGTTTTTGGCACGTTTTCAATGAAATTAAAGGCCAAAAGGGGTAACGATAGAGGGAAGAAGGGGTTATTAAACCACACCAGGGATGTGTGTATGGTTTAGAGGGGGTGTTTGGGAAGGTTTAGAAGGATTAGGGGAGGGAGATTGAGGGTAAAAAGGGGAAATTTGAAAAAGGGAAAAACGGATGAAATGGACAATTCTGCAGGGATACAAGGGATAAATGTAGGCCTTTTGGAGCACAATTTTTTGCAATCAGGGAGGCTTTATAATGAGAATCAGCAGAGGGGATCTATTAAAGGAAAAAGGCACAAGGAGACTTCAAGGATGATGTGTTTTCTGAGGAAATGCATTCCTTGAAGGCTCAAAAACATTTTAGCCCCCTGTTTGCTTGTCAAAAATTTATAGGGGGCTAACAGTGGCTCCACATGGGGATGGCTTCTTCTTGAAGGAGTCAAGAATTCAGAAAATGATCTTTTTTGTAGGCTAGATGCTTGGTACTTGAATCATTCTTTCCTTCTCTTGGATCAGCTGCCACAGATTGTGAAGACATCAAATCAGCAGGAAAAATCTCAAACAATCTACCTACCCATCCTACAATCCTAGTCTTTTTTCTTTTAGGGTGCATTTGGACTTGCAGACCCTTTACATCATTTATTTTTATAAAAAAAAAATAAACCTATTCTATTTCTACCCTTATTACTCTATCAGACCAGATTAGACTGTTGGCCTCATATTTTCTCTACCTAAGCCATATTTGCTAGGATTAAACTGTCTAGCAGATTTCTTCTCTGTATTCTAAGACATAAATTGAAAAATAGTCAAGCCAATATTAGACTGTCTGACTTGCTGGACTTTGCAGGAATTAAAAACAACTAACTACATGCTCACAGACTGAGCTTTATTGAGCTTTTCCTACCTACCATACTCTAACCTGGAAATCTCTGATGTTCTAGGTGATACAATAATGCCAATGTAGCCAGTCAAGCAGCAACAAAAAAGGATATGAGCACTGACTCCCTGTCAGAGATAACCACAGGGTGCTATGCATGTGGTTCTTCAAAACTGAGGTCACCATCAGTAGTGACCACTCCTGATGAATTTGGCCTGTGATAAGGATCAATGCTGGAGTTTTTGAGCAAATTAGGGCCTCCATATATTCTGCCACGGGATCAATGAACACATGATGTACAAGTTCTTCTTTTAGGCCCTCCATGATTGGTAGGCGGTCTTTATCCTGGGAAGCTTTGATTACTCCATCTTCCACTGCATCTTCAAAGTGGCTATTGAAAGCCTGATCACCTTCTTCTTGTACTTCAACAATAGTGGAATCTCTTCCCTCTTAGGGGGAGGGAGACTTTCCAAAAATGCTCTGGGGTCTCTGAACTGGTATGATTTCTCTTGTGAGTTCATAATTTCAATCTCAGCTTCATACCTTTCAATCACCAAGTCAAGAAATTTTTTCTTAAGCACAGGATTGTAATTTTAGCTGCGAAGAATAGCCCCTGGAAGGTCCTCCACCTTCAATTCTGCCAAGTCACTATAAATTGTATTACGACACACTGCTATGAAATCTGGAAAAATTTCTGCAAACTGTTCAGGGTCTTCCATTAGTGAAGTGACTTGGTCTTTGGCATGGATGATGTTGTACTGCGACATGGTCTCCCAGTGGAGTCTTGTGAACACACAGATAATCAGCGGCCTACTGATCACCAGTGGAGTCCTTTAATCATTCAGGAATTGTGGAGTCGCCAGGTGGATGATTTACAATTTTACTGTCCACCACAGTGATTTACCAAATCAAGCTTTTGGTCTTACTCCCCAGTGGAGTCGCCATTATGTTGGGGTTCCTATGTTTTAGCAGATTTGGCAATACCAAAAGATAAGACAACATCAAACCACTTTGGGACCTCAGGATCTAGCCCTCCTGGGTCCAGAGAGGGATATCTCTAATAAAACAAAGAATGATATATCTTTGAAGCTCAAAATAAGATGTTAGGCTAGCTATGAAGCACAAAGGGGGGTTTTAAATGATTTGGTTGGTGAGTTGCTAGTTGGTCATGAGAACATAGACTAAGAAAGTAATGGAAGAAGAGGAACAAAACAACAGGATGTTTCAGCAAAGAGGATAGGTCAAGAAAGTGCCATCCATTGGGCTATGGAGTCATGAAAGGTAATTAAATGTAAACAACTAGCTCAGGCTTTCAGAGGGAAAGTCATCTACACTAAAGGATCTTTTTAGATAGATGGTGGGATGGAACATTAAGGATAGAAAGTGAGAGAAGGAAAGCAAACCAATTTCTGTCTATAGATCAGGTCAGAGGTCATTTAACTCCAGGCCTGCTTGGACATACTCAAAGGCAACTTTCAATGGAGGGACAAAGGGGCAGCTTATAGATTGGACCAGAGGTCATTTAACTCTAGGTCAACTTTAGCATGCTCCAAGGGAAAAACAGAGATAAGATTTCACAAAGCTAGAATATATAGATCAGAGAAGGACTTTGAACCTTCAATGATTTTACACCAGCAAGGGATCTTAGAAAGGCCAGCTGGTCGCACAAGGATCCTAGTGGATAGGTCTAACTCTAATCCCCAGTGTTCCCAAATATTCCAGCTTAAACCCAACAAGAACAACTAAAGATATATTTCATTAATTCATACATCAGCTAGTAGGCAATGACATCCACTACACTAGTTAAATTAACTGAAATCAACCCTCAGATAACACATACAGCAGAAAACATTTAAGGAAAGGAGAGCATAGACATAGGGTACCATGCAAGGCCAATAGAAAATGAAACAGTATGAAAAATGTAATAAAAAATGTTATAAAAACATCACCAATAGTAATAGACCAGGATCATGTGAAATGTGCTTGATTAATTGATGCAAAACTAGTCACATACACTAAGCTCAATGGTTGTTACAATCCAAACTTCTCCTCCCAGCCTACTACAATACAAACTACTCTGCTACTTTCTCCCAAAACTGTTCTAATAGTCAAAACTGAATCCCTCTAACTACAATTGGCAACAACTGAACAACAACAACAACCAACAACCTTTACAATATGTTCTTCAAGATTTTTGTAGGAGAAAAGAATAACAGGAGTAGATGTAAACTTAAATGTAGCATTAAATTCTGAAGTAGCAAGGAGGGCCGAGGCTCCATTCAGTTTAAATTCTGGGCTTTTATCTCTGGTACTCATTGGATGATGGAGTGGTCTTCACTAGCTTTCCATTTACTCCAGGTATGTCTGTGGTGTATTGAAAAAAATGCAGAACGATGATGCTAAGGTCTGCCATACTGTATAACTAATGCACTGGTAGCATAGGACTGTTGTCAGGGCTGAAAAATCTCCCTAGAACACGGCGTAGAATAAAAGCAATATGGATACTGTGTCCTTTTATGGAAGAACATACTGCTGATATGAAAACCCTGATAGTATGGGTTTTTGTGCATTGGACCTTCTAAGGGATCCACAGGGTCTTTGATTCTAGTACCTTTCCTTTGGATAATTGGATTAAGGCTTATAATTTGCAATTACAGGCCTTAAATGCTCTATTTTTTCCACTGATACTCTTTGTCGCTTTCTCGATTTCCTCTAACTGCGAAATCTGTGCTTTAATGGCGCCGGAGAGGTTTTGCAGAGCTTGAATTCTGTCCTTCGATGAAATTTATGTCGCAGACACCTTTCCAGACATTTCCCTATAATATCAGGCTCTAAATTCAGCTTCTTCTATGCACTGTACCACCACAATAGTGAATATGAATCATGGCGGTTTTTCGCCACATGTAACCCTGCAGAACATGAAAAAATGTTAAGAAAAACATGCATGGGGAGGGTGGCATGGATGAATGCAAGGAATGGCGACGTGGCATGATGAATGTAGAGGATTTCGTGGAAGAACATGGTGGATCAGCGGGATATGCTCTGGAGGCCGGCAAGGTGGAAAATTTTAACATAAAAAATTAAAATGTGACCCTGGAATGCATATATATACAGGGACGGGCGAGAAATATGATGAAACACGTGGAAAGGGTGACGTGGCGGGAGCGGTCAACGGTAGAACATGCAATCAAATTTGGACTGTCCGATATTGGAAGGAGATTGATGGCTGAAAATGCATCGGAGGGCGACAGATGGTGGGCCAGGGGTCCGGTTGCCTTGGGTTAATTTCTGCGCATCTTCAGGGTGCAATGACCGTTGGATGGAGAGCTTCAGATTGGATGGTTGATATGCATATCGCGCCGGGTCAAATGCCGAACGATAACGCACGATGGGGGGGGGGGGGCGGTTTTGAAATAGTGACAGAGCCACGTGTTAGGAGATGAATGGAATCGCTTCGAAATGAAAAATACCACCCGCCCTCCAAACGCGGTGCGATGGAAACCAGTGGTCTATGAATCGTATGTGGGGACCACCGGGGTGGGTAAAATACAGACCGTTGATCTAACGGGTTAATGGACGGCTATGATGTGATATGAGCGGTGAACGGGGTGAACGGTGGACGCTGTGGGGATGTGATGACCATCCGATCTATACAGATCAACGGTTTAAAATGCTCCTGATACATATTTGCTCTAAGCGCTTTTTCAAGCTAGCGGGTGGTTCTAGCGCCAGGCTACATGGGGGGAAAATACGGTTCTGGGGCTAGCCGAAGGGGGATAAGACCCATATACATGGAGAATATGGTTTTTGGCACATTTTCAATGAAATTAAAGGCCAAAAGGGGTAGAGATAGAGGGAAGAAGGGGTTATTAAACCACACCAGGGATGTGTGTATGGTTTAGAGGGGGTTTTTGGGAAGGTTTAAAAGGATTAGGGGAGGGAGATTGGGGGTAAAAAGGGAAACTTTGAAAAAGGGAAAAAGGGATGAAATGGAAAATTCTGCAGGGATACAAGGGATAAATGTAGGCCTTTTGGAGCACAATTTTTTGCAATCAAAGAGGCTTTATAATGGGAATCAGCAGAGGGGATCTATCAAAGGACAAAGGCACAAGGAGACTTCAAGAATGATGTGTTTTCAGAGGAAATGCATTCCTTGAAGGCTCAAAAACATTTTAGCCCCATGTTTTCTTGTCAAAAATTTATAGGGGGCAAACAGAAAGTTAGGATTAAATCACATCGGAGAAAAATAAAGAGGCGAAAGCGCCGGGGCTTTTGAAATTGTGATATGCGATTAAGCGCTGGCCGTTGGATCAGTTTGAGAGATCAATGGTCAGGATTAAATTGTGGAAGACATTAGTGGAAGGCAGAGGGAGGAGCGTGATTGAATCTCAACCATCGGTTCTTGTGGATTCGACGGCTGATATTAAATCAGAGGGATCGCATCGGAACAGGAAAAAAGGGGCTTGCAATTTTTCGGTGGGAAGAACTTGCGATTGCGATTAGCCAATGGAGCGAGAGTCGTTGTTTGGGTGCAAATATGTTCATTTAATTCTGTTGTAGTATTTTCCCAACTATTTAATTTGTCAATCCAAGGTTCGTAGGCTTACGAGACACATGCACTATATATGCAGGACTGAAGTGGAACTAATTTAATGTAAATTACTGAAATCAAATTAATCTAGGAATACATTGAAACACTAACTAGGAAAGCAGGAAATTGCATAAAGGAAAAGCAATACAACATGTGAAGAATTGAATGACAAACAACATATGTGAGCTCACAACAATAAAACTATCTCAGATTATATTACAAGAATCAAATTACAAATCATGAAAGCATAACAATAAAAGAATATGAATTCAAAACTAAGAATCCCCTTCTCCTAATTACAAAACTATTTCTCCAAACTTAAAACTCTATCTCTCCATTATTATCAAAATGAAGAGAGAGCACTCTCTTATATACATGAGGAAGATAACCATCTCATAATTACATATCCAATATTCTCTCAAGCACTCTCAACTAATTTCCCATTATTACAAGATATTATCCCTTTGAATCCTCCACACATCTCTCACATATCTTGGATAAGATATGCCAACCAAATCCTCCATGATCTTCTCCTTAGGAATAGCCTTGAATAATTATATCCTTAATATGGTGGAGGAGATATTTGAGACGTATCTTGGAATTAATCCTTCACATATTTCCTACACATTACAAAGCTCACATATTCTTGAGATATATATATATAAAAATATGTATATTTTCTAATATTTAATCATAAATTCACTTATAATACAAAAATGAATAAAATGGAAAATAAGAAAGTGAAACCCAAATGTATTTATGAAAATGATATGATAAAAGGTTAATGGAATGATGAAATGTAAGGAATAGTGAAGGAAAAGGTGGATAAAAATATGACATTTCTGAGTCCCAACATCCTCCCCAACTGAACTTGTTGCATGTCCTCATGCAACCATGCATGGGTCTCTTTAAGAAAATTTGGCATCTTGAACTTTGGCTTTACATGATGATGTCTTTTAATAATGAATGTTTCCAGGATATGTGAAAGACATGAGTAACAACTTACATTTTCTTATGGTTGGTTCTTGTGTGACAACCATGAATACAGAGAATATTGGTTCTTGTGTTAACAACATTCATTTCGTTTTCTGTTCTCTTTTCTTTTGGTTGGTTCTCATGAATACAAAGAATGTTGGTTCTTGTGTTAACAACATTCATTTCATTTTATGTTCTCTTGCTGCAATAATAATGTAAACATTCACTGGAAATCATAATGTGCATAAGAAATCCCTTTTGTAATATTAATGAAGCATGCCAATATGTATTTTAATGCGTATGAAGCAAAGTGCAACAAAGTATCGTTGGAAAATAAATGTTGGTGAATGGTAAATGAGAAAAAAAATGGAGTGATAGTGGTGAAGAAATGGAATCATGGT
The DNA here is from genome assembly GCA_034641835.2 of Pinus albicaulis. Classification (NCBI taxonomy): domain Eukaryota; kingdom Viridiplantae; phylum Streptophyta; class Pinopsida; order Pinales; family Pinaceae; genus Pinus; species Pinus albicaulis. The sequence continues at coordinate 1,338,295,671 of CM076574.1, forward strand.
AGTGAATATGTAGCGAATATAGTTCCCCCCCCAACTGAATTGGTTGCAACTTGACATGGCTCATGAAAGGAAATATAGCATGGTGGGGGAATTTTCCAAAATATTCAAGTTAGCATATAAGGAATTGCATGATTAAAGATTAGAAAACAACATACCTCTACTTACCCAAGAATGATGAACTATGCAATAGGAATGTCGTTGCTGCTGCTGCTGGATCAGGGAAATGTGACTGATGTTGTTGTAACTTGATCCCGAGAAATGAAGGAATCTGAACTGCTGATGCTGAATCATGGAAAGGATAAGCGCTGAAAGTGGAACTATGGTACTCTCGTTGATCAGAATTCATGCTGCGGTAACTGCTGAGGGAGTCGTGAAAAAGTGTATAGTCTTCACCTGCTACAAAACTTCTTGGTACAATTCTAATCATGCGAAAGAATGTGTTGATGTCGAGCATGAAAAGAAATCATTGGATTATCGGCCATTGATGCATGCCGTTAACCAATGCGAGGCAAACTCACCATTGATGTCAATGAGTGCCAAGGTACCCGAATACATCTTGCGAAATGCGAATAAAGGGGTTGATGTCGAGCCATTTGCAAGATCTGACGATCAAGGGACATTGATGTATTCCCATGATTGTCAGCGAGAGAACTTGCCATTGAGGCATGCAAGTCTCAAGGTACCCAAAATGAACTCTAGTCTATTTCCCAGATAAGGTGCTGATGTCGATGGGGCAAGACTTGTTGAAAGGTGGGCCTTAAGGAATCCCACATCAGTCAACGCGAGTTTGTAAAAAAATATTTGGTAGGACTATAAATGGAAAGAACTCACGGGCAAGCAGTGTGGATCAGCATGGCGAGGAAAACAAGGCAATGTAATCATGGAAAGGGAATGAGTTTTATTCAGAAGGCAAACTAGAAGGAAAAAATAAACTGAAAAGGATAAAGGAATGTATGCGATTCAGAAAAATAGGCATGCATGAAGTCGTGAAAGATAAGGTAATGGAAGATGGGCTGCAACATAAGAATGATTTAGGCGCTTGGAAGGAAAAATTTGAGTAATCATGTCATGATGCAAAAGGGTTTTTGTGTAATGGTAAATGTCATGACATGATGCATGTGATCTCTAGAGATCTCGCCTTCATGATTGTCTTCAATTCCTGCATAAAAATTTCCGCCTTTGTGTGCGATCCCCATCGATCATTCCTGTATGAAGTGACTCAAAAACAAATTAGCTTATTTTCAAGAATTTATGAAATGTCCATTTTTTTAAATTGTTTTTCGAAATTACTCTAATTGTGGATGAAAAAGGTGTCACATCGTAATGTTGAGCTTTCTGCATAAGCTTCTCGTTGACCTACACATAACACCAATCTCATTTCACTTGTTAGTATATGCATCCTAACTTTTGCCCATAAATTTACTGTAAAATAAATGATAAAATCCAACATACTTTTATTTCCCCCCAACTAGAGAGATTGCATGTCCCCATGCAATGTAATTTTTCAAAATGTTTTTATTGGTTTGCAGTAAAATTGATTTAAAACATTTGAAAAGGCTTTTGTATTTGTTAGGGAACAAGTAGTTGATTTTTATGAATTTTTATGTAAATGAATGAGGGCAAAAATTTTATTTTATTTTTTATTTTTTTTATTTATATTTTTATTTATATTTTTATTTTTAAATCAACTAATAAATCAAAACAATTATTATTATTATTTTTTTCATTTTTGTTTGATGTTAAATTAAACAACAAATCAGAAAGAAACTTTATTTATTTTTTATCATTTTTAATAAATAACAAATTAAAAAAAAACAAAAGTTTTTTTTAAAATTTATTATTTATGTCGATTTTTTATTTATTTATTAAAAAACAAAACTAATAATAAAAATAATAATAAAAACTATTAGAGTTAGGCATAGGGGATGACTTGCGCCCGCTGTGGTTTTCGTTTTTCGCCTCCCGTAGAAACCCTAGTCCACGCCGCGACTCGCCCTCACCGATCCCGCGCCCTGCCCTCGATCGCTTCTGTGCCGCACATAGCAATGGAAATGGGTGTGGGGGAGGTGGTCAGCCTCCCCCTACTATGATCACAAAATGACAAAAGACTCTGACCTGAACATGACAGATTCGGCCAACGCGCAGAAGAAGGAAGGCACCCAGCAAACGAACTCTGAACCACAAAAGGATGCGCCGCAGGTTACCTCTTCGACCTGCAAACCAATAGCTCCGGACAGACCCAAAATCGATCTACCCAGTCATCGAATCAATGCTAGGATTCAGTACATGAGAGATCATGCTCTCATTGGAAAATTTATGGGGCTATGGCCGACTGAAAAAGCCTTACAAGGATGGATCGCGTCCAAATGGAAGCCAAAAAAACATGTTAGTCTGCAACTAGGTCCAAAGGGCTTCTTCACAGCTGACTTCAACTGCCTTGAGGAAAGAAATAGGGTTATGGATGGCGGCCCCTATTTCTTCAACTCGGCAAGCTTATACTTGTGAAACTGGGTGGAAAGGTTCAATGGTGACCAAGAAAACTTCAACTGGGCTCCAGTCTGGATCCGGCTCTACTCTTTTCCTCTCGAATATTGGGATGAGGAATCTTTGCAAGCGATTGGCAGCGGACTTGGCGAGTTCATCAAAATAGCTGAAGAAACGAAGCTAAGAAGGTATACCTCTTACGCGCGAATCTGCGTTCAAATGCAGCTGGACAGAGCCCTCCCAGATGCGGTAAGCTTATTTCATGATGATTATGAATGGGTCCAACCTCTGGACTATGAACATGTACCGTTTTGCTGCAGAAGATGTCATGCACATGGACATCTCTTCAGAGATTGCCCACTTGTTGCCCAAAACAAGACTCAAAGTGCTGGAGACAAAGAAGATGCAGAGGGGTTCACCAAAGTTCCTTCCCGAAGGAGAAATAGCAAGAAAACACCTCAGCCCAACTCTAAACCTAATCCCTCTTCATCTACCCCTTCCACCAGTAACAGCTTTGCCGCCTTAGCCAGTACAGATCCTCTGCCTGAGGGAACCACAGCCACCCCTGACTCCACAGCACCTTTAATCCCTCCACCTCCCCCCCAGAACAAATCCTCGATCCCCAGACCCTCTCAAGCTTCACAGCATTCGGACGGCCCTTCAAATCCTGACCCCCCCTCGATACCGAAGCAAGTGTCTTGGAACCCCATCGTAATGGATCTAGAAGGGAACTCTTCTAACCCTACTTCGGGTAGCAAAGAGCCTCAGGAAAGCCCGCAATCCACCCTAATGGAGGAAGATTCTGAAGGTCTCGATCTGAGCGATTTGGATCTCATAGGCTTGGAGGATGCCTGCAAAAAGAAAGAATTTGACAAGATCCTACCTCACCAGATCGAAACGTTGGAGGTTGTACTCTCCAAAGCTCATCAGCACAAAAAACTGGGGATTCAACCAGGCAGTCATTGGGATAGCTTGAAAGTCCTGAAGGAAAGTAAAAAGCGAGGCAGAAAGCCAGACTGGCAGCGCACCATGCAGATCGGGGAAATGTTGGTTGATTCAGGGAGATATCCCAAGTTGACCAGATTCTTCAAACCTCTTGACAATTAGTTTCCCATGAAATTGATATCATGGAATGTAAGAGGGCTTAACGGTCCAGGAAAATACAGGATGATCAAATCCATGATTCAAAAATAAAAACCACAAATTCTCTTCCTCCAAGAGACGAAATGTAACAGTAATCTGCTTGGTGCCATCTTATCCAAAGCCTGGCCTAGCAGCAGTTTAGTAGCAGTCGATGCCTCAGGTTTCTCCGGAGGCCTAGCAATAGCTTGGGACACCAGATCTATGCAGCTATCTGATTTTCATGCAGCTCACAATTTTATACAAGCCACCTTCCATCCCATCGGCACCAATATTCATGGACATTTGACTAATGTCTACTTCCCTCAAGATCAGAGCAGCAAGACAGTGCTTTTAGATACCATAACTCATCTTAATTCTCACAGATGCCATCCTCTTTGGATGATCGGAGGCGATTTCAACATGATTGTGAGAATGGAAGAACGAACTGGAAGGCGATCAAGACTGGACTTGGATAGCAATCACTTCAAAAACTTCATCAATTCCAACTGGCTCATTGACATGCCCTTCTCCAATGGTATCTTTACCTGGAACAACAGAAGATCAGGAAGCCACCAAATCGCCTCAAAGTTGGATCGCTTTCTTCTTTCTGACAACGCGATTCACATGGGGGGAGATATTACAAGTTCAATATTGCCTTATGCAGGATCGGATCACTGGCCTATTCTTCTCCAATGGCAGAATATAGGGTCTCGTTTAAAGAGGCCATTCCGGTTCGAAGCCTTTTGGTTGACTCATCCCTCCTTTAAAGAAATGGTACAGGCAGTCTGGAGAAACTTTCAGCCACCAAAGGGCTCCAAAATGTACCAATTCCAGCAGAAGCTCAAATACTTAAAAGGCCAAATCAAACATTGGAATCTAACTGTCTTTGGCAATATTTTCGAGGATAAGAAGATCCTCGAGCAAAGTATGCATGCACTGCATCAGGACATCATTACTCAAGGCCGGACGGAGATGCTTGCAGAGAAGGAAACGGCTCTTCAAAAACAGCTGGACGAGAGACATAAACAGGAAGAAATACTCTGGAGATAGAAATCCAGAGTCCGATGGCTACAAGAGGGTGAAAGAAATACCAAGTTCTTCCACGCCTCCACCGTGCAGCGCAGGATGCAGAATAGAATCAGCCACATTCTCAATCCGTAGGGGGAAAGGAAGGAAACTCATGAAGAAATGCAACAGGAGTTGGTCGACTATTTCAAAAGCATTCAGCAAGAGCCTCAAACAAATCGACAACAAGATATTCATCAAGTCACGCAGCTGATCCCCAAGCTAATCACTGCTGAGCACAACAAAATGCTTCTCAGACCTGTTTCCCCTCAAGAAGTGGATGAAGCTGTGGCGCAGTTCAAAGATGGGAAAGCTCCAGGTCCTGACGGATTTACCTCTAACTTCTTTCACCAATTCTGGGATCTTATCAAAACAGAAGTTTGGCAACTTGTTGAGGAGTCCAGAACTATGCATTGGCTTCTTCCCTCTCTCAATGCCACTTTCATTGCATTGGTTCCCAAAGAGGATCAGCCCAGCACACCGGACAAGTTCAGACCTATAGCTCTTTGTAATGTTATATACAAAATTATCTCTAAAGTTATTGCCAATCGTCTTAAGCCACTCCTTCCTCTACTTATCTCGCCGGAGCAGACCGGATATGTAGAAGGGCGCCAGATTCTGGATGGCATCATCTTAACTCACGAAATCATGCACTCTCTGAAGACTTGTAAAAAACCAGGTATGCTTCTCAAGCTTGACCTATCCAAGGCCTTTGACAAGTTGAATTGGAATTACATTCATAATACTTTAAATGCCTTTGGTTTTGATCCATTGTGGACCAGATGGGTTATGAACCTCATCACCTCAACCTCCTTCTCACTTCTTGTCAATGGCGTTCCCTCCCCTCCTTTTCATCCTTCGAGAGGCATTAGGCAAGGGGATCCTCTCTCCCCTTTTCTCTTTGTGCTCATGACCGAAGGTCTTAGCCGTTTAATCCATAAGGCTGTCCATTCCCAGCACTTGCGTGGTATCTCTCTTCATGGTGCCCCTGTCACCACCCATCATCAATTCGTGGATGACAACATGCTCTTTGGCCACCCCTCAGTGCAGGAAGCTCGCTCCTTCAAAGCCATCCTTCGTCTCTTCTCAGCTGCCTCTGGTCTGACCATCAATAATTCCAAGTCCCAGATTTTTTTCTTCAATACTCCCCCTCTCACCCAAGCTAATATTGCTCGCATTCTAGTTTTTTCTATCGCTTCTCTCCCAGACAAATATCTTGGGGCTACCCTGGTTGACTCCTCCATCCGGAACTCATCCTGGAACAAGCTTCTTGATAAACTGGAGAATAGACTTTCTTCTTGGACTTTCAGAGCCCTGAATATGGCCAGCAGACTTGTTCTTATCAAATTTGTGCTACAGTCAATGCCGATGTATCTTTTCTCTGTGCTAGCAGCGCCCAAGTGGGTCCTTAAACAAATCAAATCCTTGCAACGCAACTTCCTTTGGGGCTCCTCTGGCAGAAACAGAAAATGGGCCTTAGTCAGATGGGATATGGTTTGCTCACCCAAAGACGCAGGGGGTCTGAATCTACGCGATCCTCAACATAGCAATGAAGTGATGGCTGCTCGCATCTGGTGGAATTGGACGTCCAAACCATACACACCGTGGGCTAAGTGGTGGAAAGCTAAATATGCTAACAATAGACCCTCGGCTGAGCTAATCAGATTCACTCCGCAGCAACAGGGCTCTCTCATATGGAACTCAGCCAAACAGCATTATCTTCTCATACAACAACACAGTTTTTGGGAAATACGTAATGGTGATTCAGCAAGATTTTGGCAGGATTCATGGCAGCAGAATCCTACCCTTATTGAGGCTTTTCCTGGCATCAATATGGATGACAACAGCAATGTTCAAGACATCCGGGTCTGTCATCAATGGCAAGATACCAACAGTAACGGATTTAGACAGTGGAAGGCCCCTCAAGTTATTGCGCCTCAAGCCAGCGGCCCCGACTTAGAAGCTCAAAATTCTGAACTTTGCAAAAGACAAATCAGAAGTACAGATGAACCTGACATTCTAAGATGGGGCAATACCACCAAAGGCATGTTCTCCACAAAAGAAGCCTATACCATTCTGCATCCCAAACCCCTCCCTCGTGACCCTCTCTAGAATAATATTTGGAATAATTTCACCTGGCCTAAGGTCTCTACCTTTCTTTGGCTTCTCAGCCACAAGCGCATTCTTACCTGTGATAATCTTGTTAAGCGTGGTTTCCTCGGTCCCTCCCAATGCCCCTTTTGCCTTCAGTCTGAGGAAACCATCCAGCATCTTTTATTGCTTTGCCCCTTAGCCAATACCTTTTGGGAGAAATGCAGTTTCAGGTGTCAGAAGGACAAACCCATGGGAGATATAACCAACATCCTCCGCAGATGGCCTTCCCGCCCCTTCCTCTCTCCCCTCCTCAATGCTCTGTGGTCGATGATTCCCGGTTTCGTATTCTGGACTTTATGGAAAGAAAGAAATAAAAGAATCTTCAAAAATCATGTATCCAACATGGATCATTTATGGACCTCCTTCTGCAGCAATATTCAGGAATCTCTTGCTCTCCGTTCATGGAAGGAAGAGGACTTTCCTAACAACCCCAAGGAAATCTCCATATGGCAGAACTGGAACTTCCGCATTGCTTTCACCCCTACTCCTAATGTCCATCCTCACCCTTCTCCCCCCCCTTGCTGGACCCCCCCCCCTGAAGGTGTTTTCAAGCTAAATTTTGATGGAGCTTCTAAGGGGAATCCGGGGCCTGCGGGCTTTGGAGGCATCATTCGAAATCACAAAGGAGAATCTCATATCATCTTTTATGGCGCTATTGGGTGGGACTCCAATAATTCGGCTGAATTAGAGGGACTGTGGCAAGGTCTCTGTCTGACTCATCTCCACAATGTCTTCCCCACTATCATTGAAGGAGATTCCCAAATCTTGATAAACATTACCAAGAGACTTCTCTGGGGTACCACTCCAGAAAAAGTGGCCCATAGTTGGCGTCTGGAGGCTAGAATCAAGCGTTTAAGTGATTGGTTAATGCAGCACAGAGCTGTCTCTTTCAATCACACCAAGAGGGAAAACAACAAAATTGCTGATCTGTTGGCAAATTTTGGAACTGAGAGTATGAGCACCCTCACCCAGGGTCCTTTACACAACATTCCTGATGAAGCTCTGCTACAGCAATGTATTGCGCAGGTGCGCAGCGATAGCACCACGCCGGATGCGGCTGATTAAAGGCCATCTTGGAACGTGGCACTCAGTCCACTTCCCGATGGACCTCGCCGGTGCAGCCCATATGGCTCCCGGTACTGCCATTAACCACTGCATTAAATCCTCACCCGGTGCGAACTCTTATTACCTTGAACGGCTCACTCAGCTCCTCGACATGGCTATTGTGTTTGGCATGGACAGTTTTCGCTGCGATTCGAATGGAGGAGTGGGCGGTCTCTGCTCTCCTCATCCTCTGCAGGTGAACTGCTCGCCCGTAAGCATTGAAGCTTCCATTAAAACCACTACAGGAAAGCGCTGCTGGATCGTGGCTTGTTTCAAACCAGCTCCAAATTGTCATTTCTCTCTCAGTCCTTGGTGTAAGCGACAAGCTTGGAACTCTGCCTCCATTGCTCAGTCAGGTAATTCTGCTACCTCCTCTATCAATTTGCTTCGTGGACATAGTAGCATCGCTCCGGCTTCTTTTGTTCAGGCGGAAGGCGTCCAGAATCCTCTTTCTCCCTCTGCCTACTTGGGGATTCTTGCTGAGTCTAGTTCTGTTTTGGAAACCATGCCCCGCCTCCGCGAGCGCATGAGAGCTCGAAGAGGCTCCACTCGTGGTCGGCTCTCTCATCAATGCGCGCCTCCCTCTCCCGTTCCCATGTCTGAGAACGCCTCTGGCATTTCTCCTGATACCATCTCTACCCCGCCTGCTCTCCATATGCCTCCTGCCGGTGTCAGCTCCCTTCGCCCCACCATTCGTCAAACCTCTCAACGCTCTGAGCTGAGGTTTGACTGCACCTCATGTGATGCCACTCTTACCACTTTTATTACTGTGACTCTGCGGGAGGAAGTCCCTAATTTCGCCCCGCCTAGCTCCTCGACTATGCCTGCTCCCTCCTTCAGCAACAGCTCCCCTCGTGACAGCCATGCCCTCTCTGCTCCTCAGCACAGGTCCTCCATGGAGATTGCACGCGAGGGTGATGGAAATGTTCCCGGTGACAATCAGGAGAACAGTAATGAGATGTTCACCTGCAGAATTGTTGAAGAAAACCCCTCTCCTACTCATGGATCATAGCTGCTTCAGCTTCCAGGTTTTTTTCAGTTCTAGTCGAAACTATATGCATCTTAGCTACACTGCTTTGCTGTACAGGCAGTTTACTTATTTCAGCTACAGTTTCATTTTGTTTTTTGCAAATTTAAAGCCGGTTTCCCTCTCATGGGCGGCTTAGACATTATGGATTAATGGACTGGTTTTCCGTTCTGGGCAGTCCCGACTATGCTTGTCGTGCTTGACTATCAAGCACAGCGTTCAGGCTTCCCTAGCTGACGCTGGTGCAGTTTTGTACTACTACTTTTATACATAATAGAATTTAGACTTACTTAGAAAAAAAAAAAATAATAATAATAATAAAAAACTAACCCTAATTAAATTATACAAAGTAATCAACAAATTCATGGAGGTTTTTTTTTTTTTTTTTTTTTAAATAACAAATTAAAAAAAACATTTTTTTTTTTTTTTATAACACCAAACTCTAAAACCGGTTTTTTCGTCTTTTGGCACACACAAACTTTTTTTTTTTTTTTTGTGAGTTTTTTTTTGTGTTGTTGCCATAGCCACCACCATAACCTAAACGATAGGCCTCCGCCACCTGACGCCTGATCTCCTTCTTGACCTCCTCGTCTGCAGAATCCCAACCGGCAACGTCCACCACTGGAATCTGCAGGCCTTCGTCATCCACTTCTCCTTTCAAGTTGAGAACACACTCGGTGGGCCTCTTCTCCACCGGTCTCACGTACTCGGTAGGAATTGCAGCCAAGCCGCTCAATGCCAGGCTCTCCACTCTCGCTGGTGCCAAGATGATTAGAAACTAGAATTCAGAATTCAAGTATCTTAGAGAAAGAATGGAATTGCTGAACCATGGAATATCTGAGATTCTGATAGAGCGACTGCAGGCAGCGGGGAAGATAGCGGGGTATGGCTACAAGCTCGCCAACAATGCCAGCGGTCAGCTTGAATGGGAGGACTACTATTTCCATCTGCTATGGCCTGAACACTGCAGAGACATGACCACCTGGCCGAAGCACCCCCAAGAATACATCGAGATGACAGACGCATATGGTCACGAGATACGGAAGCTTGTGACCAAAATCCTGGGGATGCTTTTGTTGGATCTAGGTGTGGAGGAAGGCAGAATGGAGCGCGTGCTCGGTGGTGAAAATCTGGAAATGCAATTGAAAAATTATCTCTCGCTGTCCACAACCAGAGCTCGCTCTCGGAGTGGAGGCACACACCGACATCAGCGCACTCACATTTATTCTGCATAACATGGTTCCCGGCCTTCATTTTACTCTTCAGGCGGTATGCCTCCATTCAACGCCTGCATAGAACAAAAAAATCCTCGATATTTGATTTAGTGATAGAAAAATCCGATTTGACTTATCGTGCAGTGATTTGTTCCTGCAAAATTGGAATTTGTTTTATCGTTTCCTAATTTTCTGGACAAAGAGCCGGATTTTTAATTTATGTTTTGGAGGATTTTATGGGCGTTGTTGAGGGAGTTGCGATAGCCGAGGGCCTTGTAATGCTGCTTTAATTGCTAGAGACAGGTTGTTTGTTAATAAAGGCTGATGCGTTGGACCAGACGAACAAAAGAAGAGGAGTCATGCCCAGGAATTTTATCGGTGACCTTCTCCAGCGCACTGTCCAGAAAAGATGCTGCCTCCTCTGGATGTTCTCCCATTTCGACTAATGAGCTTCTCCGACCCACACAATTGATGGAATATTACAGAGACTGAGCGTCCGACGGCTTCAAGTGGCCCTAAAGAGATACAATGATAATTTTGCCGGATTCAACGCCTCAGGGATCTTTTGCCTTCAGTTTACTGAGGCCAAACTCTAGTGATGGCCTTTTTAATCTGGTGAATCTGCAATATGTAGTGGGTTTTCTTCTTTCTCTGCTCTCGGCCCTTTATACCATGCGTTTAATTGTTTTATTTTTTTATTTTTTTAGTGTTTTTATGACTGCGTTGGTTGACTGTTTTATTTTGTTTTTTTTTTTTAATTTTTTTTTTTTTATGATTTGTTTTTATTTTGTTGTTTTAATTTTGTTTTTTTTTTTAAATTGTTTTTTGGTTGTTGTTGTTAATTTTAATTTTTAATTTTTTAAATGAAATTGTATCCCATCCTAAAAAATTGTTAGTTTTCAAAATCAAATTTTTTTTTTTTTTTTTTTAGTAGTCTAAAAAAAATGAAATTAACCCTATCTTTACAAAAACAAAAATGGTTAGTTTTTTTTTTTTTTCTTTTTTAATGAACAACTAAAATTTAAAATTTAGAAAGAAACTAAAATTTCTCTAGACTTGATTTTTTTTTTTTTTAAACAAATGGACACAATGATTTGCATATTGAAAGATGTTTTTAATGAAGCATATTGCAAAACATTTATTTATTCCTGAAATTAGTCTAAATCATCCCTATTTTCTGATCCTCGCGATCACACTAAGCGTGGAGGAGAGCATACTTATTCTAGGTAAAAGCAAAAACTAAAAATGAAAGCAAAAACTAAAAATGAAAGCCTACCTACTCTATACTAATTAGAAATAATTAGTTACATGTAATTAAACTTCCAATGAAGCCATTCACGTAGCAGTAACAACAATATATCCAGTAGCAATTTTTTAAATGATGGATGAAAATATTCGACAGTAAATGAGTCTAGTTGTTGTAACTGCAAATCAACTAAAAAATAAAAAGATGAATCTAATCTAGTACTTACCTGGAACCATTATTCGATAAAGCTTTGATAGGCACAGTTTCTCTCACTCAGATCATGTTGTAACTCCTGTTCTTCTTCGATCTGCTGTTCTTCTTCCTTGATCTCCTGTTTGAATGATTGTTCGCCATCAGATATGAAGGATTCTTCAGATGTTGAATCGTTTGTTTCTTGGGGAGTAGTTGAACTTTCAATTCTTGTCAGGATCTCCTTTTCTAGGGAAGAGGAGATTCCGACTTCTGCAAAGATCTGAGTGAGTAGTTCCAAGTTGACACTCATTATAAAACCATGTTGAAAGAGATTCTAAAAACAAAGTGCTAATAATTGTCTGAGTTTTTAATCCTTTTACAAGGTTTTAGTTCACAAAAACTCTTCCAAATCAGCACACTAAAAATTGAAAAAAAAATAAAGACCACAGAAATAATCTTGAATTCAATACTCAATTAAACCCTCTTACAAGGACTGCTCATTAATTTAGTAATTGAATTCTTCAATTACAACCATGAACCATGAATTCATCAAACACTCTTCACAGTTGCGAAAATCAAACACACTTGCAAAAATTGAAATTCACACTTGCATAAATGTAAACACACCCTACATGCCCTGATCCATAAGAGGTCGAGCCCGTTACGGTATCTCGAATGCGATGCGTAGGCTGTTCCCCACGTCTTACTGCCTTAACACCTCGGAGTTAGGAACATGTCTAAACACACTTGCATGAAAAATCAAACTAAACTTCAATCCATCGTGCCTCCCCGGCAACGGCGCCAAAATGTTTGGGTGCAAATATGTTCATTTAATTCTGTTGTAGTTTTTACCCAACTATTTAATTTGTCAATCCAAGGTTCGTAGACTTACGAGACACATGCACTATATATGCAGGACTGAAGTGGAACTAATTTAATCTAAATTACTGAAATCAAATTAATCTAGAAAGGCATTGAAACACTAACTAGGAAAGCAGGAAATTGCATAAAGGAAAAGCAATACAACATGTGAAGAATTGAATGAAAAACAACATATGTGAGCTCACAACAATAAAACTATCTCCAATTATATTACAAAAATCAAATTACAAATCATAACAAAGAATATGAATCAAAGCTAAGAATTCTCTTTTCCTAATTACAAAACTATTTCTCCATTCTTTTTTAAATGAAGAGAGAGCACTCTCTTATATACATGAGGAAGATAACCATCTCATAATTACATATCCAATATTCTCTCAAGCACTCTTAACTAATTTCCCATTATTACAAGATATTATCCCTTTGAATCCTCCACACATCTCTCACATATCTTGGATAAGATATGCCAACCAAATCCTCCATGATCCTCTCCTTAGGAATAGACTTGAATAATTATCTCCTTAATATGGTGGAGGAGATATTTGAGACATATCTTGGAATTAATCCTTCACATATTTCCTACACATTACAAAGCTCACATATTCTTGAGATATATATATAAAAATATGTATATTTTCTAATATTAATCATAAATTCACTTATAATACAAAAATGAATAAAATGGAAAATAAGAAGGTGAAACCCAAATGTATTTATGAAAATGATATGATAAGAGGTTAATGGAATGATGAAATGTAAGGAATAGTGAAGGAAAAGGTGGATAAAAATATGACATTTCTGAGTCCCAACAGCTGTAAATCTAAAAACTAGATCGACGGTGTAGATTTAACCATAAAGGAAAAGGTGGAACAACAGGTTTGGAGAATGGAGTGATATGGACTGTTGGATTTGGGCTTTAATGGGTCAGATCAACGGTGGAGAAACGATCGCAGGATCGCATCGACGGGAGGCGATAAACCATAAAAATGCGTCAAATGAATATTTGCGATTCAATTTTATATTTTTGATTTGATAAGGATTTGCGATGTGATTTAGTTGATGACCATTGATCAGTAGAGATCGATGACCTAGATTTAATTAAACCTTTTTCGTTGGGAAACAGGAGAAATCAAAGGAAAATAAGGAAATGAAGGTTTACAACGGGGGTTTAGACCCTTAAAGCGCCCAGTTGCAGGGCTTATGGTCTTATGCAGTGGATATTCTACCAGAGTTAAGCCCTCGGCGGCTTAATAAATTTGTATGCAGAAAAGAGTGTTTTTGGCCTAAAAAACAGAGTTTTTAAGGCAAATTGAGGGTTTCGGTAGAAGGAAAAGGAGTTTTTTAAACCAAATGGAAGGAGACCAAATGGTTTTAAAAGGGTCTTGAAGTGAATTTGAAGGTTAAATGAGGCTTTATGGAGGGATTTTATGAAGAAAGAAGGAGATGAAAAATGGGGTTATTTATGAGTGAGAGGAGGGCTAAAATGAAGGGGAAAATGGGTTTTTGAGCAGTCTTTCTCCTTGAAAATAGCAGATTTTTCAGGATTATGAGGGAAAAAACAGTGAAGATTAACTAAAGGATTAGTTATCTTCATAAGAATTTAATAACTCACAATTTTGGCCATAAAATTGTTTCTTGAAGGCTTAAAAATGATTTAGCCACCATTTGATATGACAAATTTTTATAGGTGGCTAACAGTGGCTCCACATGGGGATGGCACCTTCTTAAAGGTGTCAAGAACTTCAGACATGTATTCTCTAGAATTTAATCAATGCCTCATCCATTGGGCTGCAATTTTCCTTTATTATTTTGTTCTTCTTTTTCTATGATAATGTTAGCAGCCATTAAAACAATGGAATTCTATCAAAACAAGCTTTCTACTTACCCAATCCTAATGATTTGACATTTTTTCTTCTTTCAGAGTGCATTTGGATTGGAAAACTCTTTTTTTAAAAAAATTATTCTTTTCAAAGCATAAAACTAGTCTATTTCTACCCTTATTTCTCCATGAACTCAGATTAAGCAGTTGAGTTCATAAGCTTCTCTACCTAACTACTATCTGTCAAGATTAGACTGTCTGACAGATTTTGTTCTCTAGATTCTAAGACAAGAAATTTAAAAGCAGACAAGTCAAGATTGAACAGTCTAACCTGTTGTTGATCTATGGCATAAAAACAAGCTGCACATAGACTAAAATTTGCAGAAAAGTAAAGAAAAATGGTGAAGGCTTAAGATCTGAAAGTTTAAGAATATCCTTCACTTTTCTTCAGCTCTGTTTTTGAATTTGTTTGAGCTATTCTTCTCTTTGTTCTCTGGTTCAAGTTTTTAGGCATATTAGAACCAGTTTGCTTCTATCTTTGGCTCAAGATTTGATCTAGTTAGAGCCATTACTCTTTTGAATTTCATAGGTTCAGATTTTTAGCTTGTTTGAACCCTTTTACTTCTATCCTAATCTCCGTAACTGATAAGCCAAGATTGAGTTGTTTGGAAAATCTAATTCACTAACCTATTAGCAGTAAATTGAAAACTAATTAGTCATGATTAGGCTGTATGACTAACTAGGAGTGTGTTTTTTAGGAGTTTCATTTGAGCTTGCACACTTTCAGATTTTATTTCTCTTTTTTGGTATGGAGCTATACCTTTATTTTTTACAATCTGCCCTCTTTTTATTTCTATTGTTTTTGTATTTTTTCATATTCTAACTTTGAATGCAATGATGGATATGATATTCATAATAAGGAAAAAATAAAAAAGGCTTTCAAACTGATATGGTCAAGAAAAATAATGTTTGAGCATCCTGCCATTGATAGGACCCCCAAAAAGTTCAGCTCCATTCAATTCTTCCAAGGAATAGGCATTGTTACCAGTAGTAGAATGAATGAGATAAGGGCCAAGCCATAAATTATCAAATTTCCCATTCTTGCCCTTATCTTCTCTCCTTGAATCCCACTTGAAAACTTTGTCACCAATGTTGAAATTACTGGCCTTGGTTCTTTTATCAGACAGCTTCTTGATGCTTTCTTGCTTCTGTAATGCTCTGTTGTAGACCTCCTCTCTGGTTTGTTGAAGATGTATAGTCTAATTAATTCTTCTGATCATGTCATTGTCTTCAGACTGTACTTCTTGGATCAGCTTCATGACTGGAACTCCTAGGCCGGTTGGAAAAATTTCATCTACTCCATAAACAAGCTAATAGATTGACATTCCGATTGATTTTTTAAGTGTTAATTTGTCAGCCCATAGTGCATGTACTAGCTTTGTGTGCCAAGATTTCTTATTGTCCTCCAAAAACTTCTTGATTATGTTCACCAAACTTTTGTTTGAGGATTCTTCCAGCCCATTACCTTGAGGGTAGTAGGCAGTAGAATGGCCCAATGTAATATGATATTTGTGATAGAATTCAACCATATTTTTGGATCCAAATGCAGCAACATTGTCAGTGATAATCTTCCTAGGACAGCCAAATCTAGATAGGATATGATTTTCAAGGAATTTTATGATGATAGAGTCATTGGCTTGCCTAGAAGGGATGACTTCTATCCATTTCGTAAAGTAGTCTATTGTAGTGAGAATCCATCTATGTTGGGTAGATGAGGGTGGATGGATTTCTCCTATGAAGTCTAGACCCCACTGTTGAAAAAGAGCTTCAACAGTGATTGGATGCAAAGGTAAGGGAAGAAATTTTCTTTTGCCTTCAAAGCGTTGGCATTTATGACAGGAAATAATCATTTTATGGACATCTTGAAAGAGGGTGGGCTAAAAGTAACCAGATATAAAGATTTTATTGGAATTTGTCTTCCAATAGAGGTGGCCTCCATATTCTCCTTCATGAAACTCATGCTTGATCCTATCTGCATCATTCTTAGGAAAAAATTTAAGCAATAATCCACTAGCATTTTTCCAATATAGACATTTATCTAAAATGCAGTAATTAATAGCTTTTAACTTTAAAAATATTGCCTTTGTTTTATACAAACCAGGAGGTGTATTCAAATTGAGCAAAACATATAAAATATCAACATACCAGGAGGAATTCATAAAATGATTTTCAACAATGGGAGTTGACAATTCCTCCTGTTCATCTAATGCATTTATCATGTCTATATCAAGAGCTTCAAAATTTGATTCAACCATTTATCTTCCTAATCCTTGGCCTTTTATGAGTTTAGTGGGCTTGATGTCTAAATTATATTCAAGTATCACAACTATCCACTTTCCACTTTTGCCATCCGGGTCCTGTGTTAGAATATCTTTTACAACTGAGTTTGGCACAAATGCAATTATGTGGGAGTGTAAAATGTAAACTCTGAAGTCTTTTAAGGCTTTGACCAAGGCAAAGGCTTGTTTTTCCATGATATTATACTTTAGAGGTGCATCTCTTAATGTCTTACTAAAGAATGCAATTGGCTGCTCTTGTCCCTTTAAATTTTTCTGCAATAGGACAACAACCACTATATTCTCTGATGCAAATGAAAAAATGAAAAAATCTTTTGTAAAATCAGGACTTATAAGAACTGGTGTTTTGGTTAATGCTTGCTTTACCAGTTCAAATGATTTCTTTTCTTCTAAGGTCCACTTAACTCCCTCTTCCTTCTTCAGCATGTTTTTTATGTTTCTAAGGAATTCAGCCAAGTTGGGTATGAACCTTCTCAAGAAATTAATCTTCCCAATGAAAGATTGAAGTTCCTTGATGTTTCTAAGATGGGTGATTTGCAATATACCCTCAATCCTCTTTGGGTCTATCTTTATTCCTTATTCTGGTATGATGTGCCCAAGAATTTTACCTTCTTGGAGACCAAACATTGTTTTCTTTGGATTTAAAGATAACCCATACTTCCTGCATTTCTCAAAGATTTTTCTCAAGTGTTCTAGGTGTTCTTCATTTGTTTTGGAAAAAACAGTGATCTCATCAAGGTAAATAATGATGAAGTAGCCTAATTCTTCTGAGAATGCAATATCCATGGCTCTCTGAAATGTAGCACCAGCATTCAATAAACCAAAAGGCATTTTCACATACATGAAAGTGCCCCAAGGTGTAGTAACGTTTGTTTTTAGTTGATCATCAGGATGTACTAAAATCTTATTGTATCCTGAGAAGCCATCTAGCAAAGAAATTCTTTTAGACCCAACTACCTTCTGTAAAATGTGATCCATCTTGGGTGAAGGGTAGTTTTCCTTCAATAAGGCTTTGGTTAAGTTCCTAAATTCAATACAAAGCCTTATTTCTCCTTTCTTTTTCCTCACTGACACAAGATTAGACACCCACTCTGAGTATCTAATAGGGATAATAATTCCAGCTTCATACATTTTCTTGATTTCTTTCTCAACCAAAGGTAATTGAACATGGTTAATTCTGCGAAATTTTTGTTTAAAAGGTTTTTGGTTATCTTTGAGAGGTATCTTGTGCTAAATTATCTCTGTGTCATAGGACTTTAAATCCTCATAACTCTATAAAAATACATCAGAAAATTCTTTAAACATCTCAATGTATTTTAGTTTGATGTGAGTTGGTAAAGTTTTAGATAGTTTGATCATTTTCAGTTTGATTTCACTGCCTATATTATGCTCTTCTACCTTAGTTTCAACAGGCTCCATTTTTGGTTTCTTGGAAAAATCATTAAAATCAAACAACTCTTCTAATGGGACCAGACCTTTTGGAAAATTTTGAGTGTTAGATTGCAATGTTTCTAAGTCTTCCTTTTCTAAATCTGCACTAATTTCTGTGTTATGTTCAATTTTATTAGCTAACAGATTTATAATAGCAATCTTTGGAGACTTTACTTCTTCATCAAGCAGATTTTCCTCAGTAGGACAGTCATTTTCATAATCTGAATCTGAACTTGGCAGCTCAAATTCATTTCTGGACTGTAAGAATTCTTCTATTTGTTTGTCTCCATCAAACGCTTGCCAATATTTTTCATTATCAGGGACAACTGGTCTAAATTTGTTTTGAGTGGTGCATTGTTTGGTTTCATAAGGAGTTAGGCATGTTCTAGCAGCAAAAGGTAAACCATTAGCTTGAATATTTTGGTTTCTTGGGACAAAGATAAGTTTGAATTCTTCAAATGTTTTCAATAAATCCACGACATCATTTATATAGGCTCTAAGTCTGGGATGTTTTACAGTGTATTCCCTATTCACTTGCCTAATTATTAGTTCAAAATCACCATGAACCTTTATTCTTTTGGCCCCTAATTTCATCAATAAGTGCAAGCCTAAAAGGAGGGCTTCATACTCAGCTATGTTATTGGTGCATTGAAAGTTTAATTTGCAGGAATTCCCTTCAGTATGATTGTTCATTGTTTTGTGAAGCCACACTCCTGCACCTGCATCATTCTTAGTGCAAGATCCATCAAAGTTCATACTCCAAAGAGGACTAGTTTCAGATTCACTAGTTTGACTACTATTCTCTTCATCTAGTGTGCTTTTGGATTGTTCTTGTAGATCAGCACTATGTTGAATTTGTTTTATTTCCTCATGTTTTTCATTGTGTTGAGGAATCTTGTCTTGACTCTCAAGGTTGAAAAGAAATGGATGATTGATTTGCAGCTCTAGACCTGTGATTTGTTTGCTGTGATTCTCTGATTTGGAAAAATGTTTTGACACTTTTGTCTTGTCTTCCTCTTTTTCTATATCTGTCACTAATTCAGTTAAGGTTTCTTGCTCACTGAATGTTTCATTATTGAAAAGGATAAATGAATCAAGGTTTGTATGTACAGAATAAAGAGGAGAGTTTTGTGGTCTCTCTTGTCTGGTAACCATGTATTGCATATGAGATTCCTTATAAAGTCTTCTAGTTTGATTAAAAACAGGGATGGTAGCATATGTCATATCCATTTTCATTGTTACTTGTAACTTAGCTCCCCACGATCTTGATAACAACATACCATACTTGGGGGGTACATCAGCCACTACAATATCCATTATTAAACACTTGGCTGGAATTTGTGCTAAGTTTACACAGAGGTCTTTGATCAAACCTAAACATTTCACTCTGCTTGAGTCAAAGGAGTAAAGATCTTTGTATGGTTTAGTGATTTCAAGGCCTAGGCTCTCCATTACAACTTTGGGAATTAAGTTATGAGAGGCCCTTGAATCATGCATAGTGTTGTCTAAAATTTTGTCATGAATCTTTAAACTAACATAAAAAGGAGGAACTGGTCCTTCTAGGTATCTACCCTCAATCTTAGGACCAAATATGAGCTCTGGTTGATCATCATTAAGATTGACAGTGTCATTATTCTCTTATATGTTAAAAGCCTTCAAAATTTGGGATCTATACATATCTTGGGTAGCTAATTCAGTGAGAGGAACAAATATTTTGATTTTGGCAATTTCCTGCTCCAAACTAAAAGGCATTTGATTTTTAAAAATGCTTGTTTCAGCCTTATTAACTACAACTCTATCAGCAAAATTAGTTTGCTGATTTCCTCTATTTACATTGGTAAAAATTGTTTTGATAGTAGCACTAGCTAAAGTACTAGCACTGCTAAAATCTACACTCTATTTTTCATTAATTTGAGTGAATTTTTTCTTTTTTTTATCAGAATTTCCAGCCACTGTTTTGTCTTTCTGTTTTTTAACTTTGGGTTTATTTACAGGGTTGATTTTTGCAGAATTTTTAGAGGTCTTAGTTTTGGGAGTTTCCTGATTCTTTTTGCTCCTAAGGTCGTATTCTTTTCGAGTCTCTATGATGACATTTTCCAGCTCTTGATAGTAATATTCATCCTCCAGTATTTTATCATCATAGGGTGTGTATAGACCTTGTTTCCTATTGTAATGAACTTCAAACTCATCATTTTCTATTCCCAACATGTTTATGTCATCTTCCTCTATTTGTTCAATTGTTTCTTCAACCTCACTTACATAGTTTTGATGAAAAGGAGGTATAATCTCCTGATCAAGGTCTCTTGGTCTGTTTTGAGGCTGATTTCTCTTGAAATTCTAATTTTGGTTTTGAGATTGGTTTCTGTTTTGAGGAGATGATTGATTTTGAATTTCTTGTGCTCTCTCAAGTATGCTCATATTTTTCATCATCTACTCCATCATTCTTTCCATCTTTGAGCTAGATGTGGAAGGTGTAGATTCCTCTCTAAAGGATACTTTCTTCTCATTCCTCATTCTTGCTCTTTTCTCCATTAAATTAACTTCCACAGCAAGAGATCATTTTTTCATATCTTCAAGAGTCAAAGGATCTCTCTCTCTCAGATGATAGGCCATTTCAGGATCAAATCCTTTAGGAAACTTGTTTAAATCTGAGCCTTGTGGAGGTTTTAAGTCTGGGGGCAGTGCATTATAAACACTATTGAACCTAGTGCAATAAGCTTGGACACTCTCCCTAGTGTTTCTTTTGAGACTTTTGTAGTCTGAAAGTATTTGGAGAGGGTTCTTTATAACTTTCCATTTGTTCAAGAATAACTGATGGAGGGCCTGGAGATCGTTAATACTATGAGGGGTTAAGCCTTTGAACCATTTTCTTGCTTCTCCCCATAAACTTTGAGCAAATAATCTAAGTTTAACAGATTCATCATCAATATCATTCCTATCAAAGTAGTCGTTCATCTTGTCCACATGTTATGAAGTAGCAGTAGAACCACTGGCATCATATAATGGTATTTTGGACTGATAATCCTGTGGTAGATTGACTAAAGGTAAAGGAAGGAATAGAGGGGCATACCATGTTGCCATGATAGGAGGCTGTGGAAAAAATGGGGGGTTTACAAGTGGAGGATGTGAAATGAGAGGAGGTTGATGGAATGGGGTGGTTTGAATAGAGGGTGTATGGATAACAGAAGTGGATGGACCAGTAAGAGATTGTTGAGAAGATCTAGGATGAGAGAAACCAAAATTATGAATGAAATGTGAATCAGGTGGAGTAGTTTCTTTTCTACCAGGATGTTCACTTATGTCTTGGGATGAAAGTGAAGGCTCTAAATCTATCTGATCTATATCATCAAGTGACCTAGTTCTGAATGGATTTCTTAAATCAACTTGTGATTCTTGTAGAGCTGCAAGGTTTTCAGGGACAAAATTAGCTCTATGGAATGATCTGACAGTTGAAGATTTGGCCTTAGGAGACTTCCTAATTATTCTTTCAGGGTTATTAACTATCTCAGGAGGGTTTGGGTTAGGATAGGCTCTAGTATGAACTCTTCTAGAAGCCACTATGATGTGTTTTTCAGACCCAACTAACAAGAAAATTTTAACCAAATATGACAATCTTTAAGAGGCTAACTGATCTTTAAACAAGAAAACTTTAATCCTTAAAGCCTTCTTAACTGAGTTTATAGGATGTTATGATGATAATGGGTTTCCTAGTGGAGTCTTAAGGTCTGTTTAGGATTGTGGAGTCACCAAGTGGAAATTTTTAGCTCTTTTGGAGGTAAAATGTTTTATGGTTCACCACCATGTTTATTTGAAATAAATCTGAAATATTTTTGGGTTTTCTGAGTTTTTTCAGTCCTATGGGTTCTAAGAGTGTCCTAAATCAGTTTCAAAATGTAGCTAAGGTGATGAGACAAACATAGTTTACTCTTATGGCCTAACTAGTTGATTCCTTCAAGGTTTGATAAGTTTCTATGAGAATCCTAAGGGCTACTTAGTTTGTCACTGATTCAAATAAGTCCTATCATGATTACCAACATGCTTGGCAGTGCTTGAAGAGAGCTACTAATACTGCACTGAACTCTGAGTGTTTTTTTTAAAGATTTTACTCAGAACTCCCTAGTGGAGTCGCCAGAAATGTTGGCTCCCTGTAATTTTAGCATATTGGCAAGACTAAAGCTGCAGAGAAAAATTATGAACCACTTTGGGATTCTAGGATCTAGCCCTCCTGAATCCAGAGAGGGATCTCTCTACAAGTACAAATATTTATTTATCTTTAAGGCTTGAAATATGATATTAGGCTAGTTATGAAGAACAAGGTTTTTGTTTGTTTTGGTTGGGAAAAGATATATGAAGGTGAAGGAAGTATAAATGAAGGGTGAAGGTGTATGAAAGTGAAGGAATGATTCAGCTAATAAGATAGGCTAGGAGCAGCTTCAATCCATTGGGCTATGGAGTCATAATAGGATTTAATTGAAACAACAATGTTCAAGAGTGGTCCATGGGGAAAGTCATCTATGTCAAAGGATCTCTTTAAGTTAATTTTATGGAATGAAAACAATAAGAAATGAAGATCAAATAGATGAAGAAAAAAGAGCAGGATAATATCAAGTAAGTACTTTGAAACTATCCTTCTTTTGGCATGCACTTGAGAAAAACATAAAAGTAATCTAAGATCAGGTAAGTACTTTGAAACTAGCCTGCTTTTGATGCACTTTTAATAGAAGACATTTGAAACATCTAGAATAGCTTAAGATCAATTAAGGAATTTGAACCTATCTTGATTTTAGCATATTCAAAGGGAAACTTTTCAAAGAAACTGTTGGAGAAGAAACTAGAGGACAGGGCTAACCATAGACTTCCCTAGTTCATTCTTTAATTAGCAAAATTTTCAAGACAACATTTAAGATAAACAAAGAATAGTATAAGATCAGGTAAGGACTTTGAACCTAGCCTGCTTTCAACATATTCCTAGGGAAATTTTCAGACAACCTTTGGAGGAGAAATCAGAGGATAGGGCTAACCATATACTTCCCTAATTCAACTCTACTTAGCCAGTAACTGAAAATAACATTCAAGAATAATGTTTGAAGTTTAGACAGTAAGACATGGGCTCACCAACATTCCTTAACTGCTTGGACTGTATTAAATCATTCTCAAATACACAATTGGAGGAAAACATAAAGATAAAGCTTATCAGTGAGAGTAGGGTACTTGTAAGAGTAAATCCTAGCTCTATATTTGATGTTCTTTATCAGAGAAAATGGACAGAATGGAAGCAAAAATAAAATAACAATTTACAATAAGAAACACATCACCGTTGACATAGACTAGGATCCCATAAATTAGCTTGTATTTGATGTTCAAACTAGTTACAATCATCAATTCTAGTGGTTATCTATAGCTTCAAACTTCTCATCTCAACTTAGGTATCTTAAATTACAAATAGAGCTTACAGTAGTTTCAGAAAAATATTTACATGCATTAGATATTTAGAGACCAACCATTATCTCATCTTCTACATAAGTATTTATAGAAGAAATGATGAGGTGGGATGAGAGAAAAGATCTCTAGGCTCAATTAATATAGTTTAATTCTTCTTGGCCTTTGAAGGGCTCAATGGAGAAGCTTTCTGATATTTCCTCTGTATTAATTGATTTTCATTAAGTATTAAGCTTGTTGGAGAAGATTTTATTGACTTAAAAACTCTTGAGGCGAGTTAGCAATAACTCTGGCTGTCTTTTAGGCAAAATATCACTGACTGAGGCAATGAATCTACCTTCTTTGATCGCTTTGAGGCTGTAGGTGGCTTTTGGTAGATGGAGAGGATTCAATTAGCCTCTGATGTGGCAATGGAGGTTTCTCAGACTAATATATTTCTTTATTTTTCACTAAAACACCTTTAATTTGCTTTAGATCTATGTTTTAGGTCTGATTAGGCTTTGATCTTCATTTCTAGTCTTCATATTGTCTTTAACTGTGTGGATTAGGTCTTTGATGGTCAAATTTACACCTTAATTCCTCAAAACTTTGTTAAAAACCTTTCATTCTTCATCTCTGCTTTGATTTTATACTTTGACACTGATACTCTTTTTTTGTTTGGTACTCACTGTGTTTTGGTTGTCTTGCAGGCGTGCAGAGGTTTTGTGACTTCACCAACGCTCATGGAACATAGGTGGAATCATCATTTGAATCCTGTGGATTCAATTTCTTCACAGATAAATGGCCTGGGGATCGTCATTCCTGGCTTTTGTTTTATTTTAAAACTATGAACAAAACCTTAATATCCTGTAAAAAACACACAAAGGTTAATAAAATCTTGCGATGGTAGGTTTAAACTGCTTTGGAGGTTTTGGGTGCAGGAGCGAATAAGGGCCGTTGGATTAGCATAATCAATGGCGGAGATTGCTCGATCGAGTATTTTGGGAGAGAATTGAGTGAAAAGGGAATGGGGGCAAGAATAAAACAGGACCATCCAATCTCAGAGATCGACGGCTAAGATTAAAGGATGAAAAACTAATGTTAATGAAGGAAAGTGGTATAGCGGAAAACCGGAATGGTTTTCGCGCAGCATTGGAGCGGTTTTAAATTTTTCCCAAAAAAAAATGATACAGTTCTGCATTCAACACGTGGATTTCCAAAACCACCCATATCACGTAAAAGTTGCGCACTGTGGGAAGGGTTCAAAAATCATGCGATATTGACATTGGGACGTTGGATTGGAGGATCCAAATCCAACGGAGAGGGTAGAGCGCGATGGATGAAAAGTTGCAGGGTAAAAAGTATGTGGGACCCATGGTGGATAAAGACACAAATATCTTATAAACCAAGGTTAAAAATTGAATATGCATCGAGATATGGTTTTCAATGTTAAAAGGCAAAAATTTACGAATGGACAAATACATAGGAGAATAATGAAAATGAGAGGAAAAAGAGGGCGCAGGTGGTGGGACCAGGAGTATGGAGGAGGAGGAGATCGGTGGGTTAAATTAGGACCATTAGATCATGATATAGATCAATGGCGGAGATTAAATTAGGAATCTGCAATTCGAGGAAATAAGGCACAGGGCTAAGTCTTTTGTTTTTTGCTGATGCAATGGAGTGATGCGACGTGGGCCATCCGATCTGAAGAGAGATCGACGGTGGAGATTAAATCAGAGGTCAGGATGGTGGAGGTTTATGTAAAAATAAGGTTAGGATGCGATGCAACGCTGGGAATTGGATCTGGCAGAATGGATGGTCATGATTAAATCACATCGGAGAAAAAGAAAGAGGCAAAAGCGTCGGGGCTTTTGAAATTGCAATATGCGATTAAGCGCTGGCCGTTGGATTGGTTTGAGAGATCAACGGTCAGGATTAAATCATGGAAGGAATTATCGAAAGGTGGAGGGAGGAGCACAATTTAATCTCAACCGTCAGTTCTTGTGGATTCAATGGCTGAGATTAAACCAGAGGGATCGCATCGGAACAGGAAAAAAGGGGCTTGTGATTTTGTGCTGGGAAGAACTTGCGATTGCAATTAGCCGATGGAGTGAGAGCTGTCGATCTAAAAAATAGATCGACGGTGAAGATTTAACCATAAAGGCAAAGGAAGAATGGCGAGTTTGGAGAATGGAGCGATATGGACCGTTAGATCTAGGCTTTAATGGGTCGGATCAACAGTGGAGAAACGATCGCAGGATTGCATCGGTGGGAGGCGATAAACCATAAAAATGCGTCAAATGAATATTTGCGATGCAATTTTATATTTGTGATTTGATAAGGATTTGTGATGCGATTTAGCTGATGACAGTTGATCAGAAGAGATCAACGGCCTAGATTTAATTAAACCTTTTTCGTCGGGAAATAGAAGAAATCAAAGGAAAGTCGGGTTTTTACGAAACACAAAGGAACATAAGGAAATGAAAGTTTACAATGGGGGTTTAGACCCTTTAAGCACCCAGTTGCGGGGCTTATGGTCTTATGCAGTGGAGAGTCTACCAGAGTTAAGCCCTCGGGGGCTTAAGAAATTTGTATGCAGAAAAGAGTGTTTTTGGCCTAAAAAACAGAGATTTTAAGGCAAATTGAGGGTTCCGGTAGAAGGAAAAGGAGTTTTTTAAACCAAATGGAAGGAGACCAAATGGTTTTAAAAGGGTATTGAAGTGAATTTGAAGGTTAAATGAGGCTTTATGGAGGGATTTTATGAATAAATAAGGGGATGAAAAATAGGGTTATTTATGAGTGAGAGGAGGGGTAAAATGAAGGGGAAAATGGGTTTTTGAGCAGTCTTTCTCCTTGCAAACAGCATATTTTTCAGGATTATGAGGGAAACAACAGTGAATATTAATTAAAGGATTATTTATCTTCATAATACTTTGAGAACTCACAATTTTGGCCATAAACGTTTTTCTTGAAGGCTTAAAAATGATTTAGCCACCATTTGATATGACAAATTTTTATAGGTGGCTAACATATTACATAAACCTCCCCCTTGGGGAACACCATCCTCGGTGTTAAAACACACCTATACCTCATCAAAACCCCTGAAAAGAAAACATACTTCCCATGGATATTTATAAATTAGCTCATTATAGTATTTACAATGAAAAACCTGTTGAAAACATGGCAATCATATTGTGTATTGGAGCTTTATAACACAACTCATTATGGTATTTACAATAACAACCACATATACTTGTGCACATTTTCTTCAACTAGAAAATAATCATACTCTTCATGGAACTTTATAAATCTAGGTCGATACAGTATTTAGAATAGCATACACATATATATTCACATTAACTCAACCAAAAAATAAAAGGATACAATGGTTGCATCTACAACAAGGGAGTCTTGAGGCTCACACATCCACCCTCAAAGTAATACCAAGATTCACCTCCTTCCCAGGAAGTCCAAAATCCACTTCCAAAGTCAAATCTACATCCAATGTACAATGTTATAATCTTGCGATGTTGTCCTCTCAGTGAAAAATTAACGGCTCATTATTCCAGGGCACACTCCCAATGTGTATATGATTCCATATAGAAAGGCTAATTAAAAAATGAATATATTCCTCAGCCTTCCCTTCTCTGCTACATAGTCTCTCGGGAAATTTGGTCACCCCCTTTTGTGCAGTCACTCACCTTCCAAGTTCCTCAGTATCCCCTATCTTGGGTGATCCATCCCTTGGAAATTTTTCCTCGCATCAGAAGGTCCAAACCCAAGGAATATCCCTACCTTAGAACCAATGCATATCCTTGCCTGAAAACCAAGGCATATCCCTGCCTCAAAACAATCATACTAGTCATAGCATGCTCATAGAAATCAATAGACACTAATGGGTACCAGTGTCCCACAATGGCCCTATTCTTGAATTCTTTACCAGCATACTGTTGCATGTTTCAATTCCTTATGCCGTTTCTAATCATTGCATTCAGTTTCAACCACTCCAAACTGAGCACTTTCATGCTTTCCTATACCAAGCACATAAATTATATTAGATTCAAAATAAATTGAAATATATTCACATAATACCTCATTGGTGTTCCTTCAATAAGGTACACTTTCAATTTTTTTTTACTTCCTATGACAACAAGTCAAACTAGGTCTTTGACCAAATCAGCATGTATAAGCATATCACATCCAGCTAGCTCAAAAATAAACCATCATAACTCAAGGATCAAATCACATGTAACCATCATAAACCAGATTCATATATCACATGCATAATCAAAACTAAAATAAAATATTGATACTTATTCTTCAATCAGTATCTACCTTTATCCTTTATGTACACACACCAGATCTGTTTCCACACCCGAGAAGCACCTAGTGCCTTTTTCTTTTCGTCAATCACGTACACATGCACAATGTACATCACAACATACAACTACACATGACATACAACACTATACAACACATGCACTTTCGCCTAACATACAACACACACACCTACACTCGGTGCACATCGCCACACTTACACGTACACCCGGTATACAACACCACACATAAACCTACACCTAATGTACAAAATGACACATATACGTACACATTGTACAATACCATGAATACACATGTTGCAATACAACAAGTGAACAATACCCATAACACCATACCAAATATACACAAAAACACATCTGCAACGTGTACACAATACCACATGTTCAACAATACCACATGTACAACATGTACACAGTGACACTTGTACACAACATCTCCTACACAATGTGTACACAGTACCATATGTACATGCCACTACTTTCACAACATGTGCACAACACCACATGTACACCACGCCACCTACACAATGTGTACACAACACCACGTGCACACAACACTAGTTGTATGACATGTACATAACACCACATGTACCCAACACCATCTGCACAACATGTACACAGCACCATCTGCACAACATGTACATAGCACCACATGCATGCAACACCACATGTACCACATGTACATAGCACCACATGCACGCAACACCACATGTACAATCATGCTCACCGCACCATATGTACACAGAACTACATTGCATCATATGTACATAGCATCACATATACAACATGTACACTATACCAAATGTAGATAGCACCACATTCACAACATGTACATAGAACCATCTATACATATCACTGTTTATATACGACATGTACTTAGCAGCATCGGTACCTAGCACCACATATGCAATCATGCACACAACACTATGTATGCAACATGCACTCAACATCATACACGAAACATGCACACAACATCATATATACACAATACTACATATGCTACATGTGCAGAACTATAATTCCCTACTTTTGAAATTTACCAGAAATAAAATTAGACATGAATTACCAATTTAATTGTGTTTGGGTTCCCATGTTTGGCCATATTGGCAAGACCAAAAGATGAGACAACATCAAAACCACTTTGGGGCCCTAGGATCTAGCCCTCCTGGAACTGGAGAGGGATATCTCCAATGAAAACAAAGAATGATATATATTTGAAAGCTCAAATGAGATTTTAGGCTAGGTATGAAGCACAAAGGGGGTTTTAAAATGATTTGGTTGGTTGGTTGCTGGGTTGTTCATGAGATCATAGACTGAGAAAGTAATGGGAGAAAAGCACAAAACAACTGGATGTTTCAGCAAAGAGGATAGGTCAAGAAAGTGCTATCCATTGGGATATGGAGTCATGAAAGGGAATTACATGCAACAACTAGCCAGGCATAGCTACGTTCCTCCGTGAAGGCATAGCTCTGTTTTAATTGTTCCTCCTTTGTGCGATTATGTTAATGTAACTCAGGTTATATATAATTCGAGCTGGTCCATACTTTCAACTGAGATTTGAATGGATAGGCTTCTTCCCTATTTGTGGATGCAAATATACATTAAAGGGCATCTTTACTAACACGGTTCATATGTATTCTAGCAAACATGCTCTGTGATCATGTGTCCATTCAATTGCATTCTTCAGCAAGCAGGTTAACCCTATTGAATCCACCATACAGAAATACATCCTTTATCGATTAGCTAGCTCATGCTTTTACAGAAATCGAATCCATCAGCCCTTTACTCAGATTTACTCAGCCATACTTAACACATATTGCGAAGAGACTAGAACCCTCCAACTTTAGAGGTTTTTCAGGATGTATGAATGCTCCGAAATTATTAACACGTCCTTATTCACATCGATTTTTTTCAAAGCTTTGATTAATGTACATCCAGTCTTGTATTCTGCTTGTATAGAACTGCTGATAATTTTCTGAGTTCTTCATACAGTCATTATCTGCATCCTTTGTCAAATAGTTTCCATCAAGGACAATCATATAATAGGAAACATATTTCCAACAATCTCCCCCTTTGGACTTGATGGCAACCATGACCTGAAATACATTCAGCAATATTCTCCCCCTTGACATCGAGGACAAAGAATAGATCAGGATCCTTTGTACCGACAATACCATGCTCCCCCTAAGATCATGCTACATCTTCAAATGTAATATTTAATGAAATAACAGAAATAAATGATACACTCAAGATCAAAGATTCTCAAGCATGAGATCAGATTACAACAAATAATTAGAATGCCAATAATGCATCCTTGCCACATGACCAATACTCCCCCTTAGCCTGTGCATCCTGAACACTTTCAACAGGAGCGTATCCAATTTAATATTCTGAATTTAAGTAGATCTGATCTTTTGCATGGCAGAGACTACTCCCAGATTTTGTCTAAGATATTCGAATGCTTCTCTGGGTAGATGTTTGGTAAATATATCAGCGACTTGTTCTTTGGAGGGAACATACTCCAACTTCACCTTTTGTTCAAGCACTTGTTCACATAAGAAGTGATACTTGATGGCAACGTGCTTGGTCTTGGAATGCATAACATGATTCTTTGAGATACTGATGGCACTTGTATTATCACACATAATGGAGATAGGAGGTGAACATTTGATTTGAATATCTTGTAAGGTTTGCATCATCCAAAGAAGTTGAGTGCAACATGATGCGGCAGCCACATATTCTGCTTCTGCTGTAGGTAAGGCTATAGAGCTTTTCTTCTTACTGAACCAAGATACTAACCGGGGCCCCATATAGAATACACCACCACTCGTGCTTTTTCAATCATCAACATTTCTAGCCCAATCTGCATCAGTGTAAGCATGAAGAGTAAGATCAGCATTCTTTGGATACCATAGTCCAAAGTCTTGAGTTCCTTGTAGATATTTGAATATTATTTTCACAGCCTGAAGGTGAGTCTCTTTTGGATTAGCTTGGAATAATCCAACAATCCCAACTGCATGCATAATGTATGGTCTTGTCCCAGTGAGATAAAGTATGCTTCCTATCATAGATCTGTATTATGGTTGATTCACCGTGGGGGAATCATCATTAGAATTGAGATTACATCCGGTTATCATTGGTGTACTTACAGGTTTACAATCTTCCATGCCATACTTCTTCAATATTTTCTTAAGATATTTTGCTTGTGATAAGAATATGCCATCTGTTTCTTGTTGCACTTGCAAGCCAAGAAATAATGTTAGTTCCCCAAGTAAAGACATCTCAAATTCTTGCTGCATATCAGAAGAAAATTTCTGACTCATAGATTCTTCATTACTTCCAAATATGATATCATCAACATAAACAACCACAATCAATAGTTTATCATTTTCAGTTTTTGTGTATAATTTTCTATCAGCAGACCCCTTTGAAAAACCTTGTTGATGAAGATATTTGTCAAGACGATAGTACCATGCCCTTGGATCTTGTTTGAGACCATATAGAGCCTTTTTAAGTCTACAAACAAGTTTTTCATCATTTCCCAAAATGAATCCTTCTAGTTGTTCTATATAAACTTCTTCTTCTAGGTCACCATTGAGAAAAGCAGATTTAACATCCATTTGATAAACTTTGATTTGTTGGAAGCTTGAAAAAGCAAGAAACATTCTTATGGCTTCAAGTCTAGCTACAGGAGCAAAAGTTTTTTCAAAGTCTATACCTTCTTGTTGAGCATACCCCTTGCAAACAAGTCTAGCTTTATTTCTTATAACATCCCCATTCTCATTTAACTTATTTTTGAATATCCATTTAGTTCCAATGACATTTTTGTCACGAGGTCTTGGTACTAGTTCCCAGGTGTGATTCTTTTCAATTTGATCAAGCTCTTCATTCATGGCTTGAATCCAACATTCATATTTGCTGGCTTGATTGACATTTTTTGGTTCAATAGTGGATAGAAATGCCAGATAGCTAGAAGATCCCACAAGAGACCTTCTTGTTTGTACACCTGATCCCTTTTCTCCCAAAATTTGAGATTCTGGATGATTCTTTTGAACATATCTAGATGGAGCTTTTTCAGATAAATCATCTTCAGGTTCTTCATTGGGTTCACTGTCTATATCATTCCTATTTGATGTAGAAGGATATATGTCATCATTGTCTTCATCTGTTGTTTGTTTTTCTTCTTTTGGAGCTGCAGGAGACTCATCAATAACAACATCAATACATTCAACAATCTTCCGAAGTCTTTTATTGTAACATTTATATGCCCTACTCCTAGAGGAGTAACCAAGAAATATTCCTTCATCTGCTCTGGGTTCAAACTTGCCAAGTTTTTCATCATTATTTTTGATAAAGCATTTTCTCCCAAAGACTCTAAAGTGCTTCACAGTGGGAGGATTACCATACCATAGTTCATATGGAGTTTTATCACTATTTACACGAACATGTGCCTTGTTAAGAATATTTACCGCTGTATGTGCTGCTTCTCCCCAAAATGTGTCAGGTGTTCCGGAATCATCAAACATAGCTCTAGCCATTTGTTGAACTGTTCTATTCATTCTTTCTGCTACGCCATTTTGTTGTGGAGTTCCAGCTACAGAAAAATGTCTTTTTATGCCATGTTGTTCACAAAATTCAAGGAATTCATCTGATGTATATTCTCCTCCTCGATCAGATCTAAGACACTTGATTTTTAGATCTAATTCATTTTCAACCAGTTCTTTGAAGATCTGAAATTTCTCAAATGCTTCATCTTTGTGTTTAATCAACCCAATCCAACACATTCTACAGAAATCATCAATAAATAATATATAGTATTGTTCACCACGTGGTGAATTTTTCTTCACAGGTCCACATATGTCAATATGAATTAGTTCAAGAGGCTTACTTGATGAACCTTCCTTGGCATTAAATTGCACTCTGTTTTTCTTACTGAATTGGCAAGATTTGCATATGATACTTTCAGGTGGTGTAATATTGGGAAGATCACGAATAGATTTAAGTCTACTTGATTTGTTGATTTGAGAGAAGCTTAGATGCCCCAACCTTCTATTCCATAGCTATTTTTCTGAAGATTTACTCATGTAACATTGTTCTTTGCAGTTCTTTAATACATACAAGTTGCTTGGAGTTTTGTTTCCTTTTATAATTGTTTTTCCTGTATCAAGATCACGTACCACACATTCTTTCGAACTAAAGACAACTTCAGTTCCTTGATCACACATTTGACTTACACTTAATAGGTTATGCTTTAATCCATCCACATACATGACATTATTAGCTTTCACCTTTTCTTTTAGAAAAACATATCCTTTTCCCTTAATGACAGCACGAGTATCATTTCCAAATGTGACATTCTTTTCCTTTTCTAGAGTACTATATGAAAGAATTTTGTTTTTGTCACCTGTCATGTGTTTTGAACATCCACTATCAATGTACCATTGATTTTCTTCTCCTTCTGCAAATAAAGATATACCACAATTTTTAACCTGTAATTCCTTCTTTTTCCATACTTTGGAGCTTGAAGGAAGATGCTCTTTTGGCTGGACTTTGCTCCTGCATTCAGATTCTTCATGGCCAAAGTTATTGCAATAAGCACATTCAACTTCATTTTGAAGAGGAGAAAAGTTGTTATATGTATTATTATTTGTTCCAATATCAATCCTTTTCTTTCTTGCTTCTCTTGTCATGATGGTTTTATATGCAACACATTGAACAACTTTATGACCAAAATTGTGACATGAGAAACATTGTTCATTGAAGAAGAAATTTCTGCGATCATGAAATCTTCTACTTGAATTTACCTGTTGATTGGTGTTTCTTTGAAAGATATTCCTGTTAGTGTTCTTTGAATTGAGATGATCATGCTTTACCTGTAAATATTCTTTATTCCCTTGCTGAGTGGCAGAATGTTGTATACTAGCTGTAGCTGCTTTTAGATAATTTGGTGCTGAAGCCTGAGAAGATTCTCCGATATATCCAAGACCTGTCTTTATAAGAGGAGAACATTGTACCTTGATAATCTCATCTAAGGTTTCAGATCCTTTAGCAAATCTAAGATTCAAAGTCTTTACTTTCTCAATTTATTTTCTTAGACTTACTATTTCACATTCTAATTTCTCATTATGTTTCTCCTTTTCTTGAAGTTGGTTTTTCAGAGTTTCTATGGATATTTTACTTTCTTCTAAGCATATTTCGAGTTGGTTGATTTCATCAAGAAAATAATTGTCCTCTAAATAATCCATAAAAGTATCCTTTTCTTCTCTAGACTTTTTTTCAAATTCCATGAGAAGTCTAAGATCTTGTTCACATTCTTCCTCATTGTCTGATAACCCATCACTGTCTTCATGAGTATAGTAACTTTTTCTAGTGCTAAACTGATTCTTATTCCTTCTTGCTACTTCATTTCCTTTTTCATGTGTTTCTTTGTGAGGACACTGAAAAGATAAGCCACCCTAACCTTCAAGGCAGCCATTTAGCAGCTACCTGAACCATCCTATACCAAGTTGGAGTTTCTTTACAAAATTTAACTCATCTCTTTCCGAGATATACCTCATCCTTCGTCTCTGTACTTCTTTCCTCTTTGTAGAAGCTCTAAAGACGTCTTCTTTGACTTCAAATGATGGTTCTCCTCTCCTTCATTTCATATGCAGTTAGTATGCCATGAAGTTGCACCACAGTAAGATTTTGAAGATCCTACTTTTCTTCAAGAGCAGAAACTTTTGACTCAAATTTTGTCGTTAGTGATCTTAAAAATTTCTCAGCCAAGGTAGATTCGGTTATTGTTTCTCCCAGATTTCTCATTTGATTTACAATATCATCAAGACATAAAAATAAATTAGCAATTATCTCCTCATTATGCATTTTTAGGTTCTCATATTGAATTCTGAGAGTTTGGAGTTTAGCACTTTTTACCTTTGCATCACCTTCATAACTTAGAATGATTTTGTCCCATATTTCCTTTGTTGTATTCAACTGCATGAATTTGACAAATTCTGATTCAGTTAGACTTCCCAATAGAGCATTAACCACCTTTTCATTTTTTTCATAATTCTTTCTTTCCATTTCATCTGTTGGTACTGTGACGGGATATTGATATCCTGCTTCAAAAATAGCCCATACATTTTCTCCCAGAGACTAAAGATAGGATCTCATCCTTGTTTTCCAGAAGATTAAATTTTTTTCGTTGAAGAGAAGAGGCCTGATAGATGCTATTCCATCTTGATTGCTCATCTTGATTGATCTTCCTTCTAGCGGCTAAGCTTTTCACAAGGACCTTCTCTGATACCAATTGTTATGAAAAATATTGAGAGGGGGGGGGGGGGTGAATCAGTATTTTGAGCTGACTGAAAACCTTTTATCAGAGATCTTATTATGCATTTAATTCTTTACTTGCATCATTCATTCATCATAGTTTTACTAAGCAGTAAACATATGTAGTAACAACAGAATAAGCCATCACACATATGCAACACACATGAACACCAGTATTTAAGGTGGAAACCCAATTTGGGAGAAAACCACCACTGCTGTCGTTTCTGTCTTCAATATTTATTATAAAGAAAACTTCTTACAATTTTTGTGTTGGCGCAGACTTATACCAGCACGCAGGCACCCACCTGCAGAAGGCTACAACCTTCTCTCGTTCTCCAATTACTACTGGAAGGGATCTTCGACCCCCTGATTTTAACACCAGCTTGTACTGGCAGAAAGCTTCCACTTTTATGCTGAAGACTTTAACCCTCAGATCCACCAAATTTATTCAATTTATTCATCAGACTTGCGTTAGGTCTTCATTATTTCTTTGCAGATATTCCTAGAGATTCATCATTTCTAGATCTAGAGATCTTGAACCTTCATCAACTCCATGGGTGCATCATAGATTCAGATTTATCAGAAAACAGAGTTCAATCATGCAGATATCTCTTAAAGAGATTTATTCTTTTAACAACCCCTCCACATGCACATCTTGTACTATCATCCTCTTCTCCTTATATATTTTTTTCCTTTATTAATACCATGAGTCAAAACCACCCAACCGCTGATGGTATTCCTGGATGGGATCAATTAGATAATTAATCTAAGACTTTTTAACATCTCAATCTGAGATTGAGATATTAATCCAATTCCTTCTTTTAGTTATGAACTCCCCAAGACATATATATACATCGCTCCATAGTTTATGTGTTCGTGGGATCAAAGCATATATTAACCCACATACCTTTCATATTTTTCCAACCTCACATAATCAACATCCTTTATTAACCCCGCAAACCTTAGTTTAATTAATATAATTTAAACTGGGCCCACATATATAACTAATGACCCAATCACATACTCGCACCATACCGTGGTTATCCATCGTGCACCTTACTCATACGGCCACCGTCCGATGTCTTCCCTCCAAATCGACGACACACAACAATGTCGCGCGGCTTCCTTGATCGGACATTAACGTGCGATGGCGCTCAGTGATGGCAGTTTTGTAAATTTGTTCAGGGACGCGTGTCACTCGTTTTATGGAATCGCTCCCATCATTTTGAATACTGATTTCCCGTTGAAATTGGTGTGATGAAAACCGGAAACTGCTCATGGTTCCTCTCCTTCGCTCAAGGTTTCATCCGCCTGTATTCCATCATTGCTACGTTCCTCTGTGAAGGCATAGCTCTGTTCTAATTGTTCTTCCTTCGCGCGATTATGTTAATGTAACTCAGGTTATATATAATCTGAGCTGGTCCATACTTTCAACTAAGATTTGAATGGATAGGCTTCTTCCCTATTTGTGGATGAAAATATACATTAAAGGGAATCTTTACTAACACAGGTCATATGTATTCCAGAAAACATGCTCTGCGATCATGTGTCCATTCAATTTCATTCTTCAACAAGCAGGTTAACCCTATCGAATCCACCATACAGAAATACATCCTTTATCGATTAGCTAGCTTGTGCTTTTACAGAAATCGAATCCATCATCCCTTTACTCAGATTTACTCAGCCATACTTAACACATATTGTGAAGAGACCAGAACCCTCCAACTTTAGAGGTTTTTCAGGATGTATGAATGCTCCGAACTTATTAACACGTCCTTATTCACATCGATTTTTTTCAAAGCTTTGATTAATGTACATCCAGTCTTGTATTCTGCTTGTATAGAACTACTGATATTTTTCTGAGTTCTTCATATAGTCATTATCTGCATCCTTTTTCAAAGAGTTACCCTCAAGGACAATCATATAATAGGAAACATATTGCCAACAAACCGGTGGTTTTTGAACAGTCCACGGGGACCACCGAGGCGGGTAAACTCCGGGCCGTCGGATCGGTGGGTAAATTAACGGTGGAGATGCGATGAATGGTGAAAGGAGGTGGGTGATGGGCACTATGGGGAATGCGACGACCGTATGATCTATACAGATTGACAGTTCAAAATGAGCCCGATACATATTTGCGCTAAGCATTTTTTCAGGCTAGCGCGTGGTTCTAGCGCCCAGATCACATGGTGGAGAAGGTTAGGGGGGCTGGCTGAAACGTGCTAAACCCATATACATGAAAAATATGGTCATTTGGCTCAGTTTTAGTGCATTTTCAGGCCAAGGAAAGGGTAACGATAGAGGGAATAAGGGTTTATTAAACTAAACCAAGGGTGTATGCGTGGTTTAAGAGGGGATTTTAGGATGGTTTAGGAGGACTAGGGGAGGGATTTTGGGGGTAAAAAGGGGAATTTGGACAAAGGGAAAAAGGGTTGAAATGAGACATTTTGCATGGATACAAGGGGAAAAAGTAGGCCTTTTGGAGCACAAATGTTATAATCAGAGAGGCTTAATAATGGGAATCAGTAGAGGGGATTTATCAAAGGAAAAAGGCACAAGGAGACTTCAAGGATGATGTGTTTTAAGGGGAAATGCATTCCTTGAAGGCTCAAAAAAATTTTAGCCCCCTGTTTGCTTGTCAAAAAATTCATAGGGGGCTAACAGTGGCTCCACATGGCGATGGCTTCTTCTTGAAGGAGTCAAGAATTCAGAAGATAAAACTTTGGTGCAGGCAAAATTCCTGGTGCTTGACACATCCATTTTATTTCTTAGATCAGCTACCACAAATCATGAAGACATCATATCACCAGTAAAATTTCTCCCAAACAACTACCTACCCACACTATAGTCCTAACATTTTTTCTTCTAGGGTGCATTTGAACTAGCAGACCCTTCACATCATTTTTATTTACAAACAGAAAAATAAACCTATTCTACTTCTACCCTTATTACTCCATGAGACCAATTAAACTGTTGGTCTCATAGTTTCTCTACCTAATCTAGTATCTGCTAGGATTAAAATGTCTAGCATATTTCTTCTCTACATTCTAAGACAGAAATTGAAAATAGTCAAGCCAAGATTAGACTGTTTGACTTGCTGGAATTTGCAGGAATTAAAAACAACTAGCTACATGCTCACAGACTAAGCTTTATTGAGCCTTTCCTACCTACCCTACACTAACTTGACATATTTACAAGTCTAGCTTACAAACATTTTCTTCCAATGTAACCATTCCATCAAGTGATCCCATGACTGGTCCTTTCTTCTCAGCTCCTTGAGCAGGCTAGATAGACAGGGCAGCTCCCACTCCTTTTGTTCAATAACAATAGCTTTGAAAAATTTTCTTTCTGTTTGCAACATGCTGCTCAAAAATACCTTTGATCCTTCCTCAAATGTGTGCAGGAAATGAACATAAGGCTCATGAAATGATACCTGGTTATGAATATCTGGCAGTCAGGCTTCAACCAGGATTTTTTCTTCTCCCACTGGATCAAGAAAAAGACTCTCTTGAGAAAGAGAATCTTCCTCAACTTCTTCATTTTCTGAACTGGAGGACTCATCATATATGGCAGTGCTGTCCTCTTGGAGCTCTGATATATTCTGCTTTGGTGGGCAGAGCTCTGTGAAAAGATCTAAGTATTCTTGAGTAGTGGTTTGTTCCATTGATTCCTCTTTTTCAAGAGAAGGCTCATTGCTTTCAAACTGCTCAAAGATCTCTTCCTTGTTTTCCTCTTCATCTTCTGAGATGAAAGGCTGCTGACCTCCAATCATGTGAAAACCATTACTGATGAGTTGTAATGGAGTGAAGCAAAGATCTAGAGATCCTTCACCCTCTTCTGCACTCTTAAATATTTCTTCATCAGTATCATAAATAGCCTGCATTGGCTCATTTCTCTCTGGAAGTAAAGGGAACTGATTTCCTCCCATAAATATACTAATGATGACCCTGCAAGATCATCTTCTATTTGGAGAACATCATCATCAGATAGATCAAAAATAGGAAAACCATGAATATAAGTAAAGCTGCCAACCGGACATACTGGATTATCAACAGATTTTTCTTCACTCTAATTTACATGTGAGCTTTCTAACTCTGTACAACAAAGCTCATCAGATGAATGGACAAGAATGCCCGATCTGTAAAAAAATTTAGACGCTGGCTGTCCATTGATGATCTGATCTATTTCTTCTTCTATCAAAGGGGAAGATGGTCTTGTGTTCCTTTGTGCAGAAGTACAGTAGCTCTATGTTTCCTTTGAAGACTGGATTTGAGGAAGAATGTCATCTGAAGCCTCAACTGCAAGGGATGGTAGATCAACATCTGAGTTTTCAGGAATATCTTGAGGAATGTCTACGGTCTCTTGAATTGTTTCTTCCTCAGCTGATACATCCATGTTCTTTTGATAGCTAGGATGTATATGAAACTCTTGAATGGCTATTGACAGATCTTCAAGATGCATATTAACCAAATCATCATCAATATCTAACAGGTACTGTATGATATTCTGAGATTGATCACAAAAATCCCATGGTAAGGATGGAGAGTTTCCTTTATAATTCTTGTAAAATACTTGGTGCATGTCCCTTAAATAAAACAAACTCTGAGGTTCTAACCATTCATACTAGACCCTAGCTTTTCCTTCTATTGTTGCCATGAACATTTTCATTAGGCAGTCTTCATTCCATTCAACTTTAAATTTCCACACATGTATATGAAACTTGATGATATGTAGCAAGGGGTCATCAGCGTTTTCACCCTGAAAGGTAGGCAGGTTTTTTAACCAATCCACTTCAGGCATTTTGTGTGGGAATCCAGGGATATGCTCCATACTCATTGGGGCATATCTTCTCTATATGCGTGGAAGCATGTTTGTAAATCAAAAAGAGGTCACTATATCTTGTCAACCAGTTCAAAGTCTTCTACCAATGGATTCATTTGGTCTTTTGGGAGTTATGGAGTGTGGAGTCGCCAGGTGATGTATATGAATGTTTGAAGCAGGATGTTGTCCACCATCAGCAATTTAATGCCAATCTAACTAGAGATTCTGGGTCTTTGAGTGGCTAAGAATTTTTAAGGTGAAATGCACTCAATTCCCCAGCGGATTCGCCATTATGTTGGGGTTTCCATGTTTTGGCCAGATTGGCAAGACCAAAAGATGAGACAACATCAGAACCACTTTGGGGCCCTAGGATCTAGCCCTCCTAGACCCGAAGAGGGATCTCTCCAATGAAAAAAAAGAATGATATATCTTTGAAAGCTCAAATGAGATGTTAGGCTAGGTATGAAGCACAAAGGGGGTTTTAAAATGATTTGGTTGGTTGGTTGCTAGGTTGGTCATGAGATCATAGACTAAGAGAGTAATGGGAGAAAAGAACAAAATAGCTGGATGTTTCAGCAAAGAAGATAGGTCAAGAAAGTGCTATCCATTGGGCTATGGAGTCATGAAAGGGAATTACATGCAACAACTAGCCAGGCTTTCAGAGGGAAATTCATCTACATTAAAGGATCTTTTTAGATAGATGGTGGGATGGAACGTTAAGGATTGAAAGTGAAAGAAGGAAAGCAACCCAATTTCTGTCTATAGATCAGGTCAGAGGTCATTTAAATCCAGACCTGCTTGGACATACTCAAAGGCAGCTCTCAAAGGAGGGACAAAGGTGCAGCTTATAGATCAGACCAGAGGCCATTTAACTCCAGGTCAGCTTTATCATACTCCAAGGGAAAAACAAAGATAATTTTAACAGAGCCAGGGTCTATAGATCAGAGGAGGACTTTGAACCTTCAATGCTTTGACACCAGCAAGAGATCTTAGAAAGGCTAGTTGGTCGCACAACGATCCTAGTGGATAGGGCTAACTCTAATCCCCAGTGTTCCCAAATCTTCTAGCTTAAACCCAACAAGAACAACTAAAGATAGATTTCATTAATTCATACATCAGCTAGCAGGCAATGACATCCACTACACTGGTTAAATTAATTGAAATAAACCCTTAGATAGCACATTTAGTAGAAAAAATTAAAGGCAAGGAGAGAAAAAACATAGGGTACCTAACAAGGGTAAATCCTATGCCAATATTCTGATGCAAGCCAGCAGAAAATGAAGCAGTATGAAAATGTAATAAACAGTGTTAGAAAAACATCACCAATAGTAATAGACCAGGATCCTGTGAAATGCGCTTGATTAATTGATGCAAAACCAGTCACATACACTGAGCTCAATGGCTG
Organism: Pinus albicaulis; assembly: GCA_034641835.2. Classification (NCBI taxonomy): domain Eukaryota; kingdom Viridiplantae; phylum Streptophyta; class Pinopsida; order Pinales; family Pinaceae; genus Pinus; species Pinus albicaulis. The sequence continues at coordinate 1,338,337,063 of CM076574.1, forward strand.
TTACAATCCAAACTTCTCCTCCCAGCCTACTACAATACAAACTACTCTACTACTTTCTACCAAAATTGTTCTTAACAGTCAAAATGAATCCCTCTAATAGCAATCGGCAACAACTGAACAACAACAACAACCAACAACAACCCTTACAATATGTTCTCGAGGATTCTTATAGGAGAAAAGAATAACATGAGTAGATGTAAACTTAAATGTAGAATTAAAACTCTGAAGCAGCAGGAGGGCCAAGGCCTCGTTCTGTTTTAAATGTTGAGAATTTATCTCTGGTACTCTTTGGATGAGAAGAATGGTCTTTGTCAGGCTGTAATTTACTTCCAGGTATGTCTCTGATGTACTCGTTGCAGTGTTCTGGGGAATTGCATCAAAAGGCAGAATAATGATGCTAGGGTCTACCATACTGCATAACTAATGCGCTGGTAGCATAGAACTGTTGACATGGCCGGAAAATCTCTCCAGAACACGGCATAGGATGAGAACTGTAATGGGCGCATCGTCCTTTATGGAAAGAACCTTCTGCTAATGTGAAAACCCTTTAGTATTATTTTTTGTGCCTTGGACTTTATGCTATTCCACTGATACTCTCTGTCTACAAAGTCTGCATTTAAATGGCTCCGGAAGGTTTGACAGAGTTTTAGCTATGTTCTTTGAATGCACATCCTGTCATGGCTCCTTCCCAGGCTTTATTCATAAATTCAACCCCTGAAAATAGTCCTTTCTTACGCTCTGTGCCACTGCAACAGTCACTGTGAACCACGGTGGTTTTCACCACCCGAAACCCTGCAAAACACGTAAACATGTTAATAAAATCCATGCATGGGGAGGGTGGATGCAACAGGGACAAAAAAAATGGACATGCAGCTGGTGAAAAGGTGGAATAGTGCGGGATTATGGTGGAAAATGAAGTAGAATAGAAATTTTAATGTAAAACATTAAAATTTGACCTTTGAACGCATATATGTATAGGGACAGGCAAGAAATACGATGAAACATGTGGAAAGAGTGACGTGGCAATACCGGTCAATGATGGGACATGCAATCGAATCTGGACCGTCCGATCTCAGGAGGAGATCGACAACTAGGGACATGGTGGAGGGCGATTGAATCTGGACTGTCTGATCTTGGGAGAAAATTGATGGCTGAAAATGCATCGGAGGGTGACGGATGGCGGGCCAGGGGTACAGATACCTTGGGTTATCGCTCGCGCAACTTCGCGGAGCGATGATCGTTGGATGGAGAGCTTCAGATCGGATGGTTGACATGCATATCACGCTAGGTCAAATGCAGAATGATAACACGTGATGGGGGGGCGGTTTTGAAATAGTGATAGAGCCATATGTCGGGCGGTGAGTGGGATCGCTCCGAAAATAAAAATACCGCCCATCCTCCAAATGCGGTGCGATGGAAACCGGTGGTTTTTGAACAATGCCCGGGGACCAGTGGGGCAGGTAAACTCCAGGCCGTCGGATCGGTGGGTAAATGAACGGTGGAGATGCGATGAACAGTGAAAGGAGGTGGGTGATGGGCGCTATGGGGAATGCGACAACCGTCCGATCTATACAGATCGATGGTTCAAAATGCGCCCGATACATATTTGCGCTAAGCGCTTTTTCGGGCTAGCGCGTGGTTCTAGCGCCCAGATCACATGGTGGAGAAGGTTAGGGGGGCTGGACGAAAGGTGCTAAACCCATAGACATGAAAAATATGGTCATTTGGCTCAGTTTTAGTGCATTTTCAGGCCAAGGAAAGGGTAACGATAGAGGGAATAAGGGTTTATTAAACTAAACCAAGGGTGTATGCATGGTTTAAGAGGGGATTTTAGGATGGTTTAGGAGGACAAGGGGAGGGATTTTGGGGGTAAAAAGGGGAATTTTGAAAAAGGGAAAACGGGTTGAAATGGGACATTTTGCAGGGATACAAGGGGCAAAAGTAGGCCTTTTGGAGCACAAATTTTATAATCAGAGAGGCTTAATAATGGGAATCATCAGAGGGGATTTATCAAAGGAAAAAGGCACAAGGATACTTCAAGGATGATGTGTTTTTAGGGGAAATGCATTCCTTGAAGGCTCAAAAACATTTTAGCCCCCTGTTTGCTTGTTAAAAAATTCATAGGGGGCTAACAAATTGCAGACAATTACATCAAATCAGACTAAAATTACCAATTTCATCACACATACTTACCTTATATCCCATTTGAATATGCTTTTGAGTTTTCATTTTTCTCACTGCATCTACCAAACTGATCATTTCCTCCCATCCTCTCTAGGATCAACCTAGTCGGTTCCCAAATCTAGCAGACTTTGTAATTGAAGAATTTTTTCCCTCGTGCCCAAAAGTCCAAGAGCAATTCTCAAACCCTAATCTCATGGTGAATTCAACCCATAGATTCCTTCTTTTGCTGTGGTTTTTCCTCTATTACTCTCTTCACTATTTCCATGGTAAAATTCTTTCTTTTATTCTTTCCACAAAGTTCTCCCCCTTACCTTCCCCAACCATTCTTGTATATAATCTCCTTTTGGTGGTCATTTATTTCTTGATGATTTTTCAATGGATACTTCCACCACATTCCATGGTGACACCTCAAATCCTCCTCATTATGTGCTAACATGTACACTTGGGTCTAATTTTATGATATGGGTTTACTTATATGTTATGGTGCTAGTGTATTATTATATGATGCTCTTTGTATGTTTTGTTATTTAATTATATTGATATAATTTTTAATTTATATAACCCATATTCATTATAATTGGCTTTAGATTTTATATTTATTTTTAGAACCAACTTTATTTTATAGTTTAAATTTATATAAAATTGAGATTATATTGACATCAGAATATTGTTTCTTAATTATGATGTAATGAGCAGTATGTGTAGTGATGAGTAAGGATGTAATTCCTAAATAAAGGAGTGTTGTATTATTAAATATTTATAATCAACTATTATGTATACTAGTGCAGTGCATGAGATGTATGCATATGTGGCTATCATATGCATGCCTTGTATACATGCTAATACCCTTATTCTATCTGTAGTTCAAGATGGGTCATTACAACAACAAGGGTACTACACATCCTAAGACCACACTGCCCTTACCAAGCAACATTTATTCTAGTGTATTATACATGCTTGTCCTAGCATGTTGCGAATCATACAGCTTTCATTCCGTTAATGTATCCCTTAACACCACCTATCCATGACATAAACATAGTCATAGTAAAATCACATAACATCAAATTATATCCACATGATACTAACCTCATATATCTACCAGGGCTACTCTTCCACTTGATTCCTCATAAACGAGGAACATATTCATGTCATTCACCTGCATAAACAATCATTCCTCCACAAGGATGGTCCTTGATGACCTTGTCAAACAATGGCATACATACATATATATACACATATAAAATTAGCATAAAATAATCATCATCCTTGACAACCCAGTCAGAAAACTGCAAAACACAATTACCTGATATCGTAAGGCCTAGGTTAAGAGAACTCTATTTATCTGTGCACAACATGCACAACATTCAGAACATCAATTAACAACATAGCCAAGGAATCTACCACCTAAAATTTATTTACCTTACCTTTCATGTTACCTTTCTCATGGTTATCTTGTCATCGTCCATTTATCCCAATGGGCCCAACTAGCTCAACCAGTTGTCATACTCTTTCCTTCAGCTTCCCTTACAATCATGATTTCTGACAACCCAGTCAGCAAACTGCATATATATATCTACATACATGTGAACACTAGCATGAAACAATCGTAATGACCTCACTACTAAATGACATACATACATACATACATACATACATACATACATACATACATATATATATATATATATATATATATATATATATATATATATATATATATATATAAGCATCAATCATAACCATATTCACAACACAATTACCCGATATCGTAAAGCCTAGGTGAAGAGAACTCCCTTTATCTATGCACAACATGCACAACATTGAGAACAACAATTCCCAACATAGCCAAAGAATTTACCGCCTCAAATCCATTTACCTTACCTTTCTCATGACTATCCTATCATCATACATTTATCCTAATGGGCCCAATAAACTAAATTGGTTTTCATACTCTTTCCTTCAGCTACCCTTATACATGCACTCCATCTGGGTCTTACATTACCTGTCGGGTACCACACATCTCTCCCCGAGCGCCATCAACTTCCGTCTTTCCCAACCAAACCTCAGGACCATCAAAGCATAAAAGGAAAGAACCAAAGGAAACTAAGAAGAAACTGATGAAAACCAATAGAAATACGACACCAAAAACAAAGTGGTATGGCCATACACTAGACAAAAACAAATTTGCAGTCAAGCACATCAAATCACAAAATGCCAAAAATCACAAGCCTAGCAACAAACACCATGACTCAATCCCCATGGATTCCCAACACTTCCAACTAAAATATCAACGTGAGCCTTCTTCAATATTTCATGGCAGTCTCGTTTCCATACAATTCCCTGTATCATATTACCATAAACACATAAATTTCAGTGTATAAATAAATGTAACAATATACCACTTACCTTGTTGTTCCAAACATGCTTCCTTGATACTGAACACACATGTCATCCACATGTTCCAAATATCAAGACATCATATCTATTAATTTGAATTCAACCTTTACCAGGTCTAAAAATCATACCATAATAAACAATCATCTCACTTTCATCAGTCATAATACATATTGATACAAATATCACCTACTTTCACTTAAGTACATATCAGTTGTTCTCTACACATATGTGTTAGTGTAACCATCTCAAACAAGATCATTCCTTCATGAAATCTCATAGATACAAACTCATATCATGCAACTAGTCAAACATTCAAAGAATAGATAGAAAACATAATAGACACCAAACATTCAAGAACCAAGTAGCTGACATAAGAAACTGATACCAAATGGGTGACATAATCAAATACTCATACCTCAATGTATCTTAAGGGAGGCTATCTTGTTTTCAAAATCAATCTAGATTATCACGTTATAACTTCACAACATATCAACTCAAATATAAATAAGGTCGTTATATCCATGATAATAAATATCTAACTTGTTCACATAATAAACACATAAACAATTGTCATTCATGCATAACACTCACATATGCATAGTTAGTCTAGATTATTATGACACAATATCATAAGCATATCGAGTCATACCTGAATTTCATAACCCTAACCACTTGCATAGGCCAATCCAAACTAACATGATACATATAAAATCAAGATACTAAGTATAATGATCATAACCATCATGCATATGACCACAATACATATAAGAACAAGTCACTACCCTACATGACTATCTGACACGTGTACATATGATCACACTGATTAACTAGCATCTATCATGTATGTAACCATAACATCAATAGAACATAGACATGTACAGAACCTTAATGCTCATAATAATCATTAACCAACATACCTGCATGTTAAACATATAATACCTATATGACGATCTAATATTACCCCAAGTCTAGTGTTGCAACCTCTACTTGATAATCTGCATATCCTACTCTATCTTAGCCAACACATCAACATCATATCATAAAAATAGCATCATGATGACATAAAATACATGAAATGAAATCATGCATGACAACCTTAACAATTAAAATGCATGTATAACAACATGAATCTAGATCATCTAGTCTAAATGTCAAACCATGCTCTGATACCACTTGTAATGCACCACCTCCCTTCACATCTACCCAACTAACCGGCCAACCAAGGTAAACATGAGTTGAGGGGAAGTTATGAGCAGACTCAACCTCCTAGATGATATTAAGGAAATGGATTCGATAAAAAAAACTTACCAACTTCCCTCAGGTGCCATAGGACCCTCCAGGAGTAACCCAAATCCTCTAGTTGTCTAGCTCTAGAGTCACCCTTACTTTTCACTGAAATTTACCCCCAATCGCTCCCTTGCCAAGGCCTCAGTGTGACTGGACCTCCCAGTTTCCTGCATAAACCTGCATGAGTGCAAGCAAGGACTAAATTACTCTGTGTTGTAACAGAAACTATGTATTTAAAGGATAAATTCTAGGGTTGGGTATAGAGATCTGCCTAGAAATCCCTGTAACTTTTGAAAATCATAATTTACACAAGGAAAACGCTTGTAAACCAAAAAATAACTATAGCACTAGGCCTAACCATCCCCAACGAAGACTAACATTCTATCAAACACTTGGAAAAAACTGAAATCTATAGATCATGAATACAAGACTGACCATAAGGGAATGAAAATTCATATGAATCTTATCAAGAAGGATCACCACCCTCTCCCATTAGTTGTCTTATAATTAATTAGGTCTTACATGCATTGTTCTTTCAGTTACAAGTAAAAACATGAAACGAACTATGGCTAGAACCAGTCACATAACCATGCTTATAACCAGCATATAACTACAAAAATAACCATAAGATAACAACCATTAAAGCCACATAATGTAATATTCCAAAATTTTCATGCAGCGAAATTTTTTCTTATTTCATCTAGGAGGTGAATAAAATGGGTAAAAGGCCCATTGGTAGGAATAATATCCTTCATAGTGTCAAAAGGATCAACGGAGCAACTTAATTTTGCACCTTCTAGTGTGAAAAGGGGCAATTGCATGAGGACAAGGTCAAGTCTGACCAAGTCAACATCGCTTCATAAGAGGTGTAGCTTGCATGAGAAGACAACGCAGTTTTGGAGGGAGGAATATTATTTGTGGAAGAAACCCTAATGTGTGGGGTCCAGGGAAAAAAGGCATTCACTTGCATAAGAGGAAGAGGCAACCATAGTGAGATACCTTTGAGCATATTGATTCTAGTCTGAAGACTATTAGCATAATCCAGCTATTCAGCTGAGTTGCAGTGCTGCTTAGCACGAGGGATTCCTATTTAGGATTTCCTCTCCTTCTTGAGAGGCCTCTTGAAGGATTGCACTTCATATCTCCACATCTTGGCTCAAGGCCAAATCCACTTCCATCATTCACTGCATTATTTCTGCTGAAGTATAATGTAGAGTTGTTGGGTGGTGCAGTGGAGGGTTCCACAACACCTTCCCTTGGCTCATCTTTCATAGGAGGGAGCTCCTATTCCTCCAGAAGGTTATTGAAGGGGATTTCAAAGCTGATTTTCATATCTTGGCATCAGGCCAATATTCTCCCATCATCAACAGCGCAGTCCAGCTCCTTGACTATGTTATTCTATAGTGCATCTGCAGTGAGAGGTTGCACCAGCATTTTGGAGGACAATATTTCCAGTATTAGGATCAGCCTTGTACTTAGGAAATACATTGGAGGAGTTTTGCTACATATTGGACATCTTATTAAGCCATCTTCATATTATATCAGTTTTTAGTTGCAGCTGCTCCCTAGCAACTCCGACATTTCTGCAGATTTTCCATTTGTACTTGTATTTCAGCCAATCCTTCTTAGGATTTTTGTATAGTTATTTTCAGGGGTTGAGAGCTTTCTCCCCACCTTTCTTGAGCTGATATTGCTATATCATTGTATTTTCATTTTATATGTTGTAGTTTCTCTTATAAACTGCGCTGTTATAGCCATGGTTTCTCTCATGTAGCAGTGTTTTCCATGTATCATGTATTTCTTCCATTGAGGCTGTATTTCTTTGCTTGAGTGACTTTTTCCTCAAGGATTTGTACAAAATTTCTGCTATAATATACATGTGTTTGCTATCTACTTCTTCATGTGCCTAGGCTTACTAAAATAACATTTCTATTTCATCTCTTGCTCAAGAATTGTTCTAGTCCCTCATCGGGCACTTTATGAGGACATCTAAGTGTGGGATATCTGTTTAACCACCTTAGAAGGATTTATTTGGAGCCTCCTCTTGGATTTAGAACTTATACACATTGTTAGAAGGAATCCAAGTCTTGGTTTCAATTCTTGTAGCATCCATTACTGGAAAATGAATTTTCCAGTCATGCCTTGCTAGTTGTCCCGAATTTGGAATATTACAGTGGTATCAAAGCTGCTTTCTTGGCTCAGCCTGTGAGTCTAAGCCAAAGAATATCATAATCTTGAGGAGGATGGGATTTATCTCATCTTATTTCAGATCCATGAAGAACCTCCCCAAGGAGGATAAGCAGAAAGAAGAGGAAGAACCCTGCACTTCTTATTCTCATCAAGGAGAAAAAGAAATAAGCAGGAGAAAGACTCCATATTTTGGAGAAGAAAAAGGGGATAAGCTTAAAAATATTCTTCCTAAATCTTTACATATGATTCATGAATAATTCAAGGAGATCAAGAGGAAAATTTATGAAGAATCTCCAAGAGGGTTTGATTTAAAAGCAAACTCTAGATTATTACACAAGGAGTGTGAGCAAGAAGCTACACATCCTAATGCACAGTGCAGTCATATGCCCAGGATTTCCAGAAGAGAGATGGAAATATAAGAAGATGTTGTTAGGAGGGAAACCCTTAGTAATTTATTGAAATAGTATGAGTCTCAAACTTAGAAACTCAGAGATTATCTCAGTTTTTCAGAGTTTTGCAAAATGAAGGTGAGAGGAAAAGAGAAGTAGGATAGATTTCATCTATATACCTTTGAAGGTTCACCTATATGTTCAGCCAATGCTTGGGTGGAGGAATTAGATACCTTCTTGCAACAGCACCAAATTCCGGAGGATGAAGCCATCAAAGTTGCAGAACTGCATTTGAGAGGTAAGGCTTATGCCTAGTGGATCTTTGAATCCTTTTCTTTAAGAAATGTAAACATTGCATATTATTCCAGTTTCACTAAGGCATTAGTGAAAATATTTGATAGAAGGATTCATGAGACTCACATGATGGAGAAAAACAAGAAAAATCAAACAAAACCCTTGCATGAGAAAGCAGTACCATTTCAGAAAACCATGGGAAAGGTTGAAAACTTGCACCATACTTTGCCGAAAGAAAGGTTTTCATCTCACACCTTTGAGCGAAGGAGCATGGAGATCTCTTTTTCAAAAAGGGATCCAATTTTTGGAGGGTTGCTCATTCATGTTGTAGATATTGAGGGCAACAGAACTATCAGATCTAGAGTTGATCTAGTGCCTCATGCAGAGGAAGGAGGAGCTCTTGCTCCAAATAGAGGGATGCTTGCATCTTTGCAAGGAATTCCCTAGGATCTCATGTGTGGAGATCAAGGCACAACTCATGTTTTACATGTGCCATTTTTGAGGAGGTTTGGAACCATGGAGAAACAAGGAGGAGATAGGGAGAAGATCTAGCATCATGAGATGAGGAGTACACATCCCTATCCATTTCTAGAGGTTGATGCACCTAAGAAGGTGATTGGATTGTGTAGTGGAAGCATGGACAGTTTTCTCCATTCATTTATTTAGTCATCCCTTGATGATGATATCTCATTGCATGGAGAAATTTTGTTGGGGAGACCACTGGATCAGCAGAGGAGGATGGATGCTTCATCAGTTGAGGCACCACTCAGTGATTTCAGAGGAATGGAAACCTTGGGAGAGCCTGATACAGCGCTGGGAGTCTGGGGTAGACTCAAGGAGAGAGAGAGCATTATCTCAACATCATCAGCACCCACTTCCATTTCAGATTCTGCGTTATGGCAGAAGTAGTAGAGGAGGGATAGAAGCCTTCCAACTTGCATCTTTGGCATGGGAAATGTCAAAGTAGATGATGACCAATTGATAGATGTTCTTCATGAGAGATCATCAGTGCTGTCACTATGGAGGATAGATCCATATTGGAACTCCCAGTTGTTGGTGGAGTATTCCAAGGATCTTCATACTTGTATGATATTGGATGACTAGTTTCATGAGGAGGGATATTCAGTTAGAGATGGGGTCATCTTTTATCATGGTAGGATCTTCTTTCCTAGAGCTTCCAAGCTCAAGGAGAAGTTGCTACAAGAAGCTCGGGAGGATTTCCTTTTCAATCCCACTTGTTCTATGAGAGCATACCACACCATCACGGAGGGGTATTTTTGGATGGGCTTTGAGGAGGAGGTATATCAGCATATGAGTAAATGCATGGACTAGATGGATATGGAGGAGAGACATAACTCTTTGGAGGAGTTATCACAACCACCTCTTTTCTCTTTGAGGATGAGAGGAGACTCACTTATGAGCCACTCCATTTGTATGAGCAGGAGGTATGGTAAGGGTATTCATTATTGTTTACATGATTATTTGTATCATGTATGTATGCATCCCTTAACCATACATGTGCAGGATGATGCTACAAGGAGAAGCATTCTTTTTTCTAGACCAGATGGTTTAGATGAGGCCATAAGCATGATTGATGGCCATTCCCTTGGAAGACTTGGGGAAGAGATGTATTATGAAGTACATGCTCATTTTACAACTTACATCATTCACTTCCTCTATACTTATGAGATCAGAACAGCAAGCAAGTGGTTGAGAGGCCACTTATTTTATCAGTCTCTATGGCAGTTGAGGGTTAAGCTACGTTGGTTAAATTTGAGGGGCCATTATCCTTCTCATTTGTTGCATATGGCAGCAAGCATGATTCTCATTTTTGCTCCCTATGTTTCTATTGTTGTTGTCTTTATGAGGAGCATGCTTGGAAGAGAGACACATTGTGTGGATGTGTCCTTTGAGGGAGAAATTCCTCACACTATTTGTACTACATGTTCTAAGGGGAGCATGGGATATGGTATGGTTACCTTGAAAACACATTTGTTTCCTTATGAGGTGAGCCATATGATGGATGTGATTCCATATGAGGATGACTTCCAACTCATCATATATGGAATGATTTGGGCCAGCTTGATTTGCAGTGCTGGAGGAGAGATATTTGGAGATCTAGTCCTCATCTTGCCACTTGAGGGAAGCTTTATTGTAGCCCAGGATGAACAGACACTCTACACTTATCTTAAGTGGAGAGATAGACAGCGTGGTGTAGGCTACATTGTCTACCATGTGCAGATTTTCATCCCACCTACTTTTCCGAAGCCAAAGGTGGAAGACAGTTTTCAGGAGTTGCCTAGTTGGGAGGTAGCTCATTTTTCTTGGCTCATATCTTGGAGATGGAGGATCCATATGGGTGTTATTAATCAGTATTTTTCACTTGTTGGCGATGACTAGTTGTAACAACCAAGTTTTCTAGCAGTTGATCTAAAAATTTGTCAAATTTTTCAGCTGGAAAACACCCATAAAACTTTTTTTCCCTCTTACCTTTCAGTCTGCCCATAACGATATGAAACCTTATTATCAAATCCTACCTAACCTCAGCCCTACTAGTCTTCCCATCAGCTCCAAAGAAATAATCCAAATCTTTCCAAACAGTCTCCCCTAAGTTAGGAAGTGGTGCTTTAGGCATTTCTCCCTTGGCAAACTATCCAAAAGCCAAAGAACATCCATATTATATAGACCAGCCATAATAGACCTTCCCGTTCTACAAATAAGGTTGGTTACAGCCATAGGTCACGCCACTAATACACCCTCAAGTCTCAGTAATTCATGGACCTTAAGTCAAGCTGATTCTAAGTGTCTTTATAGTGTTTTAATAGATCTTTCAAGGATAGAGGCATACCAGCATCCCAGAAGAAAATATTTGGCTCCACATGAGAAGACATCTGCTTCTCAATTTGACCTTGAGCCTAGGATACAGCTACAGAGAAAAGAGTTTTTCATTAAGCTCTTGCGATCACATTCAAAGCCTGAAAGGACAATAAAGGGAAAAATAGCACTATCACAGGGCTGATGATATAACATGACTGAAGAACCTCCTTCATCTACAAGCAGAGGGTTGAAAGTGCCTCCTTCATCTATAAGCACAGGGCAGATGGAAAAAGTTTGATTCTAAGAGCTGCACTGACTGTGAGACAAATTTTGGTTACAGTAAGACAACAACTAAAGGCTTCTGCATAAAAATGATGATTAAAGGCAGAGGTGAAGTAGTAAAATTTAAAGATTTGTTTGCATAAGCCCCATTATTTCCGAGTTATAATATGAAGAAAATAATTTGATCATCAATGGAGAAATATTATTGAGAAGATGGCCAAAGGAGTCCAGTCTTAGTCTCTGACTAGCTTCTGCCATCATGTATAAGGGAAACCAATAAACAATTTGATTCATCAAAAATTCTGCATTTGATTGAGACAGGGGTTGAAAGAACATCAGGCATTTTTTCAAGAAAGGCCTCCTTCATTCACAACCATAGGACCAGGGCAGTGACTGATTTCAAGGTTTGACTGATCAAAAGATAAGTGGTAAGAGCAGTAGGAGACAGTTGAAACAGAGAAATGATGTAAAAGACAAAGAAGGAAGGCAGTTTCCTTATGAAAGAAGGTCTAAGGCACCTCACTGTTGCATTCCAAGTAACAGGAGAAGTCTAAGAAATTTACCTTTAAATAAACAGAGAATGTTGAAGCCTGAGTAAATGCAACTGAATTTGTGCACTCACAGTCATGAGAGAGGTTCAAACATCACCTGCCAACTAGATCAACTTCACAACAAGACATCATTACCTCCAAAGCATAAAGGGCAAACAATGTCAGTTTGGGTTTTGAAAGGGGTAAAGCTGCTTCCTCCAAGGTGTCAAAGAGACCTCATATGTCTCAAGTGACAGCAGATATTCCATACAAAGACAAGAGGTGTAAAGAGATATTGAAATGGCAGTTAAATTTCTTCCTCAGCAAAAAGTCAGTACCACTCAAAGATGCATCTACAGTTCTTCACATGGCTCAGAAACAAATTTTCCTCCCACAGTGCAGATATAAAAAGGGAATAATTTTTCTCTCTATTGAGAAAATAGTCAAAGTTTTAAATTCCTCAAAAGGTTATTTCTTTTCAAAAAGGGAGGTCTGGCTTATAAGAAATGAGCATTGCCACTATGTTTTTTTTTGAACAAAAACAAGTCTGAGTTACGTTTTCAAAGAAGATGTGAGCTCCATGTTTTAATTTTAAAACAAGGGCTTTTTGAACGTTTTTAAAACCATCATTGAGCACACCAAAGGGTTTTGGCATTTTTAAAATACAAGAGCTAGAGACCGTTTCCCACACTTATTTGGCATTTCAAAACGCAAAGCCAAAATCCCCTTCACTAATAAATTGGGTCGAGAGACAATTTTTTGAACAAAATCCAAGTTTCTGGGTTTGAAAACTACGCGGCGTGCCTGTACACTTGTGCGGCGCATTTAGGCAGAAAATTTACAAAGGTTTGAACTACTACACGGCGCGCTTGTAGCGGCGCGTGGCGCGCCTGTGGGCGTTGGTCACGTCGGCCCGACAGTGACCCGGCAGTTTTCCTTGTGCGGTGTTTTCCTTTACAAACATGCCATGCATCTGTTGATGGTTCAAACACCTTTGAAATGTGTTGAAAACAGCCCAAAGTCTTCAAACAACGCCATCATCGAAATCTCAAGGTATTCTATGAGCCTCCCTAGTATTATCAAATTTCTAAAGGGTGAAAAATGTTGCGTTTTTCCATGACTGAATGATGGTAAAAAGTGAAGTTTTCGGTGAATCAAGGAGCTGTGTTTCATGTTTAAAACTAAAAATATGCGCATTAGTGAAGGCTTTGTAAAAAATTGTGAAGTTAACCCCACTGTCATGAAACAAAGTTAAACTCTGTCAGCTACATAGTGGAAGAAAGATGCTTGGGAGGTTTGATTTTTTATGAAAGACTCAAGAGTTGTTCTAGTTTTTGATTGACCAACAGTGAGCATAGCAAAATGATAGGTTCCTATTGATGATTCAAAACCTCACAAACTTCCCTCAAACAGTATTGAAAGGTGAAGGCACTGTTTGAAAGGAGAAACACAGGGCTTTAAAAGGTGAAACAGTGGGTCTATTTTCAAATCACAGTGATCATTGTATGAGCATTTTTGTCCTTTCAAGGGTCTCCTCTATGTGTTAAAAAGGAAAAAAACAGTGTTTTCTCTTTCATTCCATGAAGCAGAGTCAGTAAGTGAAGCTACCATTGCATTTGGAGGTGTTGTCAAACTTTGTGTAAAGAAAAGTGAATACAAGGGCAGTGTTTTGGTTAAGAGGAGTTTTTGTTGTTTGACTCTTACAGGTATTTTATGCTCACATCAAAAACAACAAAACCCTGTGACCTTGTCCAAACACAGAAAATCATTTTGACTGTGTATACATTATGTTTTACTGAGCACTTATCATTATAAATATTGACTGTTTTGACATGCAAACAACAGAATGGACAGTGTTTTGAAGGAGCAGAGACCTAATAACAGAGAAAGCATCTCACACAACATTTGAAACCAATTTTTCCTTATCAAACAGTGATTGATAGCTGAGACAGAGTTGTGTTGAAAATACATTTCAAAAAACTTTTGAGGCATTTTGGTTTTGCAGAAGCGCATCCAAGACAAGATGCCTCCCAGGCAGGATAGTAGAAGTGGATTGCATAAGAGATATGAACCTATTTCCACCAAAGAAGTGAATGCACACCCCTCAGTATTGTTCAATTTCCATGAGATGGGATGTTTAGATTTTTTCCAAAGGGTGCAATAAGTGAAGAGTTTCTCTCCTTTAACACATCTGTGCACTTTGAGGTGCAGAGATAAAAATTTCCAATTAGCAGGCCTTGACTTCAAGTTCTCCCCAAGATCCCTCTCCAAGGCCACTAAAATCCCCTATATTGGCGAGAAATGGTTTAAACAAAGCCATTTGGACTTAGATGATTACAAGCCATTTCTAAAGCCTGAACATAGAGATGCTTGTCCTTCTATTTTCCCTTTCTCATATCTTTTAGCCAGCTACGCCCCTCTCATGAAGATGATCATGAAGTACTTCACTTGTGAGGGGAGATTCTCCCGAATCTATGCTTATCACATTCGACTGTTGATGCATTTCACAAAGACCAAGCAGCTAAACCTTCCTTTCTTCTTGCACAAGAGCATAGAGAAAATGGCCTCCACTGTCTAGAAGAAGCCTACATCACAGAAAATAACCTATCTATTCCATCACTCTCTCATCAAAATCATCATTCTCCATCATCTTGAAAAGAGAAAGGTTTCTTGGGATGTTTTCGTCACTCATCCGGATTTCTCCACTTTCCCTCCAGTCCATACATCCCCTACATCTCTTACTCATCACCCATCTCCTTCCTCTAGCAGGCCTACTCCTAAAAAGCTCAATTTTAATACAGAACAAACAAAGGGACATGAAGAAGGAGAAGGAGGTGACCAGTAAGAGGAAAAAAGTGCTGAACAGTAGCATGACAGTGATGAGGGTGAGCAGCATGACAGTGATGAGGGTGAGAAGCAGATTCATAATGAGGATGAGCAGCAGATTCATGATGAGGGTGAGAAACCTTATGATGAAGGGCAGTAGCTTGAAGAGCAAACAGATGATGAGGCTGAACAACAGCCTTATGGGGACACACAACAACATCATAGTGGTGATGAACAGCAACATGAGGAATAAGGAGAAAGTGTTGAACAACAGCAAGGACAGGAAAGGGATGAACAGGGGCAGCATAAAGAGGACACACAACAGTCCTATGAGACAGAAAAATAGCATGGAGATGATGAAAAGGGCATGACAGTGATGAACAAGGCAAGCCTCCTCAAGGAGAACAACAACCTCCTCAAGAAGAACAACAAACTCAAAAGGATGAAAAACAAGATGACAAAGGTAAAGGGGTCATACCCTCTTCTCCTAAAAAGGCCAAGCCCCGGACAGAAAAGAAGAGAATTCCTAGAGTGGTCACTCCAAATGTGACAAGGGCTTTCCGAAGTAAAGGGAAATTGCCAAAGAAGCCTATCATTGATTTGCCTAGGAGGAAGAGCACTAGAATAGCCACCCAAAGCAAAGGGAAGGGCAAGGTAGAAGGAAGTCATGAACAGGAGGGTGCATTTGATATCATCCCGATCCAAAGCGATGATAGTGATAATGAGGCACAGATTCTAGAAAAAAATTTGATCCATAGGGAAGACCAAATTGATGCATTGAAGGATGATCTTCATAGGGCAAGGAATTTCAATCAATTTCTAGTAATCCAAAATAGGAAAATGAGTGTCCATATGGTTTTTTATGAGACACAGACGACTAAGTACAAGAAGGAGGCCTCCAAAGCCCAAGCAAGGTTAGAAGAGCTCATGGGAAAATTTGATGAAAGTGAAGGTGATGATCAGCCTAAGTGAAAGAGGCCTAGAACCATGGGGCTTAAAACGGCCCTTGAGAAGAAAAAAGAAGAGGAAAATTCCCTTCTCCAATCTACTCCTCTCACTGCATTGTTTGAACAGGAGATAGAAAACAATAAGGAGGCGTGGTTTGAGAGATTTAATGACCATTTGGAGAAGAAGTTGGAGAGGGAAAAAAGGGATTTATACCTTCAAAGGAGAATGACGAGGTATTACAAAAAGTTAAATCAGTTTGCCCAGCGCAAGTTGAAGGCTGCTCAAGACAAGCTCAAGGAGGTTAAAGGGAAGCGCCCGACACGAAAAGTGAGAAAGGACACATCAGGACTTCAGATTTTGGCCTCTTCTTCGCAACATGTTGCTGAGAACCCTTGAGGATCATGCTCACCAATTTTGGGCGATTTTCGACATATTTTGGTTTTTTGGCATTTTTGAGCTTTTGGCCAATTCATTTTGGGGGATCATCAAAGGAGGTAATGGTATCATTGGATGCCATAATTTCAGGATCACACACTCAGCGATTTTCAGGACATTTGAAAATCATTCACTCCTCCGAAATGGCGAAAAATGCCCACTTTTTCCACACTCTGCCCAGTCTATCAGCAAACTTTATTTTTTGGTTTTTTACACACAGTCCTATTTTTGGAGGATTTATAGGCATCAGATTGAGAAAATTTTAGTTTTTCCAGCAAGTAGACACTCAGATATTTCCAACGAGCTATCATTAGCCTCGTTTCGACATCGGGAAGGCTGCCAAAAGTTGTCGGCAAGTCAGGGGACCTTTTGCTGATATAATTTTTGAGTATTTTTGTAAAATTTGAACCTTTAAAAACTGCTTTTTCCTCATGTGCGTTTAGCTATTTTTGCAAATGAGAAGTTATGAAAAGTCAATTTAATTCCCTCTTTTATCATTTTTTAGATATTTTATGAGATATTTTGTGCCTTGGGCTTTCCAAAGCCTCAAGGACAAGTTTAGATATTTTGAATAGGCCAATGAGAGTGCAAATTGAACTAAGAGGTTTTCCTCACTTGAGCCTATATATTCCAAGGGCTTTCAATGTAAACAAGGCTGAACTTGATGATAGAAGCAATATATGGTCATATAAGCTTTGGAAGAAATACTTGTCTCATGCTCTTGGATAGTCTCTTGGATGTTCTTGGATGATGAAAGAGGGTTGTTGTTGGATTCCATGACTTGGTAGAATGGTACAGTGTCTCTTTCTTTGTTTTTGTTTTCTAGTTTTCATTCATAAATCCATGTTTCTTGCTTGCTATAGATCAGTAGAGAACAAATTTGAGACATGTCCTTGGAGGCACCTCAAATTTCCTGTTTCTTCATAGCTTCCATGTTTTCTTCTTCCTTAGTCACATTAAAGAATTCTTGATTTCTCTTTAATAACTTAAGGATATTGTTGCTTATTTCATTCATGTTTTTATGCATGTTAAGTATGATTTATGGTACGCCCTGCTTACCAATGAATAGCCATAGCTCCATCCATGAAATTTCTCTTTGACTGATTAGATTGTCATTTGTTGAACCAAGGAGGTCTCGTTTCGATCTTGCCCTTTTCCTAAGACTATGAAATATTGTTTTCAAAGTGCCCAATAACTTGAAATACTGTGTTTAGGCATTCCGGCATAGTTATTTGAATTTTTTGTCTCTCTTAAGTGTTTTCCCCAAAGTCTGATACCCATTTCCCAAAGTTAGAGGGTGATATATCTCTATGCATGGCTTGAATGTTTATTTCTATGTATTGATTAGCTTATAGTTACATTTCTCATGATTCATGGTTTGCCCTACCATGTTTATGTTAGCTATTAAACTAGTTATGCTTGAAACCCTTTGTTGTTCCCAAACTTGATGTTCATTTTATTCCATTTTTCCCAAAGATCCTTTCTACCTCGAATAAAATCGGCCCTTCAACAACCTTGTATCACTGTCTGATTTCTTTCTAGACCTTTTCGACCCCATAGCCCAGTTGATCTGACATATTTTTACCTATCTTATATCTTTGATCAGTTTCATCCCTCACAACCTTAAAAAAACCAAAACCAAAAAACCTACTTCATAACTAGCCTAAAATCATAACATAATAAGAAAACACACATATATCCCTTACACAAATAAATAGAGCCCCCTCTGAGTCCAGGAAGGCTAGGTCCTTGGGCTCCAAATATTGGGTTGATGTTACACTATCATTTGGCTTGCCAATCAGCCAAATCACGGGACCCTTGTTTGTGTTCAACTTAGTCTCCTAGATTGAGTTCATTTAATTGTCAACCAGGGTTGGTAAACTGCTGAAGTGAAGTGCACTGTATGTGCCTAGGTGTTTGTTTCTTAATGCGTTGTGTTAGTGTTTTGTGATGTTTTTGGTCTTTTGGTGGTTTTATGTTCACAGGGAAAAGAACTAAATGCTGATGGAAAGAAGCTACTGGTTAAAAACAGAGTGAAGCCTAATTTGTTGATGACAAATGACAAATGCAAATATTGTGATAGAACCAAACCTAAACTATGACTTAGCAAAAATACAAAGCTTGATAATGACTTCAAGAAAATGAATCAAAACATAAACTTAACTTGTCCAATTCTTTCATTAAAGGTATTTTGGAAGAGCTTGAGAAATGAGCAGCTAAGTATACAAATTCTCCTAACTAAACAATTAAACAATCAGCTTAAAATGATACAACATCTTATCCATGATTAAAGGTTTGTTGAAGCATATTTGGAGAAGAACATTGGTAACAGCATAAGATCTCTACTCTAAGACTAGCTCCTAATTCTATTCTGCAACTTAGTTTAACATCACTAAACCTTACTCAAAAGTTATAGATTTATTTTTAAAGTAGTCTTTTGAGGAAAGGCTTTGTTTATGAAATGTTAACGAGGTTGCAAAAGTACTTCAGGCCTTGGGCTAATACTGTCTTCTGTCCGGATGATTATGAGTTAATATAGGTTTGGAACAAAAGAAGTTTTGTAAATAATGAAGGCTGTGGTGTTTAAGTTTAACAACTAATGTAAATTAATATGCAATGGATGACAACTAAATGTGGAATGTACATACAGTGATCTAAGCTAGAACTGAACTAAGGTGTCACTAGTCTACAATAAACAGTGCTGAACTAACAAGCCATTATCAAACTTAAAACGAAATAACAGAGCAAGAATTGAATGCAATTTGACTCTGGAGTACCCTAACTAAGTTATCATGCAATTAATCTATGGAATTCTATAGCCTATTTTGTCCATCATGAATGGTATTTTGGAAGAGCTTGTTAGAACAATCCTGACTGTACAATTCAGTGCAAATGCAAACATAAAGACTGAAAGCAATTACAATTAAAAACTAAGACATCACAGCTATTTCCTACCCATTATTATGATATTTTGGAAGAGCGTTTTAAGAGTAAGATCAGCTATGCTACTTAGTGTAAACAAAAAACTGAAACCTTCAATATCACAGTCATGCCTTAGAAATCATAAGGATTTTTTGGAAGAGTTTACTAGAATAAGTTCAACTGTGATAATGAACAAAAGAAATTACAAATAAAACCTATAACACTACAGCCATTTCCCATTCATTATCATGATATTTTGGAAGAGTTTCTTAGAACAAGTATAGCTATAGTGACTAATGAAATTAACTATGAACTCAAACTTCAAAAACGTGAAAACGACTAAGACACTTATCTAAATTACGAAAGTAAAGCCATTCAGGAGGCAGGGGCCCTCTACCACCAGACGAAATCTAACTCAAAATCAACTCAACGCGTTCAAAGCAATGTTGTATTCTTCATTAAAGGAAAATAACTTAAAATAGAGTATTCTCGGTATTCAGAAATATAGCAGTCAATCCCTGAAATCTAAGCAAAATCTAGAGCTTGCCTCTCGGTTTCCCGAGTGCATTTATATCAAATCTTCATAACAGAAATTGCAACAATACGGGGATCATTGTCTTTTCATATCAAAATCGTACTAGAACTCTAAAGATGGCAACATAGAGGGACAAAGGACATCTGGACTATCCTAGTCCTATTAGGATTCTTCCTCCTTGAATGAGTTCCCACGTACCAAAACCACGTCCAGAATTTGGTTCATTCTTCATGGTGAGCAACGAACGATGAGGACATGATGTGGAATATACCCATGTGTGGCTTTTCCTGAGAGGACACCTGGAACATGCTTGAATGTGAAGACAGCTGCAGAATTGGTGGTTAGCTATGGAATGTCTGCATTCTATAGCTAGTTTCAGTTCAAAATGCATTACAATGACAAAATCACAAAACTTAGCAAGTTAGCCATGTTATTCATTCTAAAAGTAATTTTAACTAATTTCATTGATCATTTGGGCCTGGGATAACAATGGACAAAGGAAAATGGAGTGAATTAATATGAAAGAAAGAAAAATCTTGGGGCTCAACATACCCCCACTGCTGACTTCTTGCATGTCCTCATTGAACTTATTCCATAAACTCAGAGACTTATGCAAGAACATCCAACCCTCTTCTTCTTCTTTTCCTGGAAGTTAATAGTCTTCTAGGCTTCCTGATGACTAGCTTGAACCTTAAATTGGTAAGTGCCCTAATTAGCTTCTTGTTCCTCTTTTTCAACTTTTCATTAGCCTTTTCCACTTTGTCCATTTGTAGAGACAAGGTTGAGTTCATACTGGTTTTGAGTTTGACTTATTCCTTCAGAATATCATTCTCAGTTCTGATATGTCTATTAAGTACTTCCAGCTCGTACCTATCTCTTCTTAACACATCTATTTCGGAAAGTGGAGGACTAGGGGTTCTATCTCTACTCTCTGAAGCTTTCCTTTCCAATGTTTCAACATAGTCATAAACTTCTTGCTGTGCAGGGTCAATTTCAGGGGTTTCTTCATTAAAATATTCTTCAACATCTTCTTCAATAGATGTTTCCTCATCTTCTATGTTTATCACCCCGGTTTGTTTGATCTGTGTTTTCCTTAGTTTCCCCCTGAGTCTATGGCTTCTTCTTGGCTGGGATGATCCCTCTCCTTTTTCTATGGCATATTTTCTGATTACCCTCTCTTCCTTAAGTTTTCTCTTAATCTGAGTCAACTTCTCAGAGATTATTTCTTCACTACTTTCCTGTACTGTTTTGTCAATTTCAATTTTAGAGGCTCTCCATTTTCTGCTTCTCTTTGTAGGCTGATGTTCAGGTGAAGGCTCTTTTGGTTCCTCAAAGTGATTTCTTACCAAGAAATTATCCCAAGTATCTTTTGTTTTGGCTAAATGGTGTTCAATTAAAATATTAACCAAGCCATGATGGTATAGAGTTGTCTCTAGGAATTGGACTCTCCTTTGAACACTAGAAGCCATCTTTTTTAAAATTTGAAGCAAGAAATAGGGCAAATTTAGCTCTTCCTCCAGAAAATGCATTATCAACCTAATATGGTAAACATAAAATGTGCCATATCTACCTTCACAAGTGATAAATTTTTGTAGAATAAGCAATATGTTTCTCCATTTATTTTTTAATGCAGAACTTGGAATTCCCTTTTTAAACACAGTGACATCCATACCTGGTGATTTTAGGATTTGCTTCCATGATTCATTATGAAATTCTCTGTTTTTAAACTATCTTTCTCCATGCCTAAGCAATCTTGTTGCTTCTGCAATAAAAACCTCTGTGATAGTGAATTTAACATCTCCAACTTCAACCTCGGCTCCTTTGAATGACCTTGCAAATGTTTTAGTAACTTCTTTGTGGAAGCCATTAAATTTCTCAAGGAATTGTAGCCATCCTACCTGTTGCAACATTTCTCTACTTTGAGGGTATCCTTCCAGGTATTTTGTGCCCACTGGTTCAGTTCTTACAATGAAGCCAATAATTTCTTCTTCAATCTTCAGATTAGTACTCTTTCTGCTCACGGAAACAATGACTTCAACCTTCAAACTGATATACCTCGGGTTCACGGTGATAGTGCTTCAATATTCAAACTGATATATCTCTGCTTCACGGTGAAAATGGCTTCGAATTCCAAAATGATATACCTCTGCTTCACGGTGATAGAGATACCTCTGTTTTGCGGAATGAAATGATGAAGGGTTGGCTATGGAATGGAGTAATAGGAAGTGGTTACGGAACGAGTTAATGAAGTGAGGTGAAGAAAACAAATCAATGAGTGAAAAGACTGCGGAGATGTTTTTCAACGAATTCAAAAATCATCATTAAATTATTTGGCTGGGTGACGTAAGAAAATAAAACACTTCAGCCTTTTAACCGCTTAAATGATGATCGGGTATAGAATTTGAAATGAAGGATTTTTATCCAAAGTTTTGTGGAGGGTATATTTGGCATGATCAATAAAAATAATCAAAATAACTTTTCGAATGATTCATAACTAAACTATACTAAAATTTCCATGAAATTCCATTATAATTAGAACTTGTTACCTTTGCTTTTCATCTGCTTTTTGTGGTCTCTATATACTTTGTTCTCCTCTAGAAACCATTACTTTGTGAGTCCTCATAATCCTTCTTAATTTTGCTTGTCCATGGATATACTGGATTATCTTGTTGCAATTCAGTGTCTGTTGATCAGTGCTTTCAGGATCTGTAGCTGCGGAATGACTGCCTGGCTGCGGAAAGTCTGATTAGCTGCAGAATGTACCTGTAGAGAGTTTTAATCAGGGAATGAAGTGGTTTGGAATATACATGAAATATTATATGGAATGGGTGAAGATAGATGATGAAACATGGTATAATGGGATATGTATGAAGTGAATGATGGAGTGGGATGGATTATAATTTATGAAATGGAGTGGAAGAATATAGGAAATGGCTTGCAATCCATGACATGTGTTATTCATTTGCAGAAAAACATCAAACTTTAAATTTTGATATGGAAATGAGGTGGATGAAGTATGGAATGAGATGAATGAAATATGGAATGAAGTGAAGTATGAATGAATGAATGAAATGGAGTATGGATGGATAAGTAAATGGAATGGAATGAAATGAGATGGATCATAAGTGCAATGGATCTGAACTTGTAATTTTGTAACAGCTGCTTGCAGAAACAAAATGGAAAAGTTAGAGTGTCAGAAAGACTTTGATTTTCACCCTATCTTTTCTGTATAAACATGCCAATCAATGATTGGTTTTCATGTTTATACTTTTTTTTTTTTTTTTTTTTCAAGAAATGCTTCAGAAAATTCAATCAAGTTGATGAAGAAGAAAGATTCTTCTTCATTAACTTGACATCACTGTTTTCCTGGAACTTCTTGAAAAATTCTTCTCTTGAGAGTGGTTTGTGATAAAGCTTCAATCTATGACCATTCACAAGAAAAGTGATCTCTTCTTCATCTATTGTCCTGATTTTTACTGCTCCATTGTCAAAAATTTCAAAAATTTCATATGGCCCAAGCCAATGTGTTTGAAATTTACCTTGAAAATCCTTGAATTTTGAATCAAACAAGAGAGCCCAGTCACCTTCTTTGAATTTCTTCTCTTTGATATACTTGTCATGCCATCTAGTCCTTTGTTGTTGGACTAGACTTGTTTTCTGAACTGCATCTTGTCTGATCTCATCCAATTCATTAATCTTCTCCAATCTATGCTTTTGTGCCTCTGTTAAATCAAGTCCTAGCTGAACTGCCATTTTGAAATTTTGAATCTAGAACTCTATGGGAAACAAAACTTTCTTTCCATAAACAAGTTCATAAGGAGTATGACCTGTTGTGTTTCTCCATGTAGTTCTATATGCCCACAAGGCTTCAGGAAGCCTATCTACCCAATCTCTTTTATGTAAATGAACAGTCTTTGTTAGGATTCCTTCAATGACCTTATTAGTAGATTCCACTTGACCATTTTCTTGTGGATGATAAGGAGTAGATTTTCTATGCCTGATTTTGTACCTCTCCATCATTTGTTCCACTAGCCTTGATGTAAATTGAACTCCTTGATCTGTAACAATTTCCCTTGGGACACCAAAACGAGTAAAAATATCCTAAAAAAGAAAAGTAACTACAGATGCTTCATTAGAAAAAAGTAATGGCTTGGCCTCTACCCATTTGGTAACATAATCAGTGCAAACTAATATATATCTCTTTTGTCTTGATGGAGGACTAATAGGTCCTACAAAATCCAAAGCCCATTTTTCAAAAGGTTCAATATGTACCCGAGGTTGTAATGGCATCTCACCTGAAGGAGAAGGTTTCCCTACCCTTTGGCAACTGTCACACCTTTTGACATACTCTTTAGCATCCTTAAACAAGGATGGCCAATAATATCCTAAATTAAGGATCTTATAGGCTGTCCTCTTATCAGCAAAGTGTCTGCCACAAGGTTCATCATGCATGCTTTGAGAATTTCAGGCATCTCATCTTCCCGAACACATCTCCTAATGATAAAATCTGGACCTGTTTTGTATAACTCATTAGCAACCCATGAATATTTTGCACTGTCATAAATGATCTTTCTTTTGTCTCTTGCATTCATTATTGAAGGAAATTTCCCTGAAACTAAATAATTAGCAATGTCAACAAACCAAGGAGTCTGAGTAGAAATTGCAAAAAGATATTCATCAGGAAATTGATCTTCAACTGGAGTGTCATCTTTGATGTTTTGGAGTCTAGATAGGAAATCAGCTACTGTGTTTTGTTTTCCAGGCCTATCTAGAATGGTAATGTTGAATTCTTGTAAAAGCAATAACCATCTTATGACTCTGCCATTAGTAATTTATTTATTCATTAAGTATCTAATTACAGAATGATCAGTGTGAAAAAAAGTTTCATAGCCTGTTATATAGTGTCTGAATTTGTTTATGGCATGAACAACAACTAAAAACTCTTTTTCAGTTACAGTATAGTTTAACTTTGCAGGAGTCAAATTTTTACTGGTATAGTAGATGGCATAAGGAATCAAGTCTTTTTGTCCCAATACTACTCCTAGAGCTGTATCAGAGGCATCTATTGAGATATGAAAAGGTAACTTCCAGTTAGGTCCCCTTAAAATAGGTGCTTCAGAAATTTTTGTTTTCAGGGTTTCAAAGGCTAACTGGCAATTAGAATTCCATTTGAATTCACAGTCTTTGGTAAGTAATTTGAAGATTGGAGATGCTATCTTGGTGAAGTTTTCTATAAACCTCCGATAATATCCTGTAAATCCTAGAAAAATCCTAACACCTTTTTGATAACTTGGAATAGATAAGTTAGAGATGACTTCAACTTTTGACTCATCAACTCTAATCCCATCCCCTAAAATGTGATGCCCTAAAACAATACCTTCAGTAAACATCATGAAACATTTCTCATGACTAAGTGAAATATTTGCTTCTTGACATCTCTTTAAAACTTTTTCCAAGTTTTCTAAAGCCTCTTCAAATGTGTTTCCATAAACTGTGAAATCATCCATATATACCTCTACACAATCATGTATTAGATCTGAAAAAATTCCTAATACTGCCCTTTGGAATGTTGTAGGTGCATTGCATAATCCAAATGGAAATACTCGGTAAGCATAGGTACCCCAAGGACAGGTAAATGTGGTTTTGCCTTGATCTTCAAGTGCTACTTGGATTTGGTTGTAACCACTAAACCCATCTAGGAATGAGAAGTACTTTTTGCCAGCTAATGTATCTAACACTTGATCTATGAATGGTAAGGGAAAATGGTCTTTAAGAGTAGCTTTGTTTAATTCCCGGTAGTCAACACATACCCTCCATTTACCATTTTTCTTTGGCACAATTACCAAAGGAGAAACCCACTGACTATCTGAAATAGGATAGATGAATTTGACATTTAACAATTTTTGCAATTCTTCTTTAAAAATCTCCCTAAGATTTGGATTCATCCGTCTTTGAGGTTGTCTGATTGGTTTACAATTTTCCTCTATATAGATGTGATGAGTGCAAGTCTTGGGGCTTATCCCTTTCATGTCAATGTATTCCCATGCATATGCAGAAGAATGTCTCTGTAATACTTTGACTAACTCTTCTTGTTGAGATTTTTCTAGGTTCTTGTTTATGTTCAAAGTTTTGCCCGGAAATATCTCACTTGTAGAGCTGCCAAATTTATCCATAGAATGAAGAGACATCTACCTTGATGACAAAAACTCAATGTTGGATCCCTCTTGAAGTGATTCATGTTTGTATTATGAAGAGGATTCAAAGTTTTCTAGAGTATTCAGAATTTGATTATCTTCACTAATTTCTGAAATTGTGAAGAGAGGTTGCAAATCTTCTTCATCCTCTATCCATTGAGTATCATCTAAATCTGTAATTGTCCTAGCTGGAGGATACAAAGTGAATTTCTTAGTTGAAATACCATCAGAGATGTACATATCACTGGATCTACAACTAATAAAAGCATCAGCTGTAGCCAACCAAGGTCTTCCTAATATAACAGAATGTCCTCCTAGATTATTCTTAGGAGTTAGGATCATGAAATCCACAGGGTACTCCCAAGAATCTAGGGACATTGGAATGTCTTCTATTACCCCATCAGGTTTGATCACAGATCTGTCTGCTAATTGTAATAATGTGGGTGTAAAGAGAAGATTAGGAAGTTTCATTTTATCCATGATTTGTCTACTCATGATATTGATTACTGCTCCTAAATCAATGAGTGTGTTTTGGATTTCAATTCCATTGATGTGAATTTTAACAACTAGATTTCCTAGGTCAAGATACTTTGGAATAGCAATCTTACCCATCATAATGTCTGCTATTTTTCCTTCCAGTTGAATTTTCTTTGTTTCTCTTATTCTTTTTCTTGTTTTCTTCTTGCTAAACTCCTTTATTGTTTTGGCTAAAATTGGAATTTCCTTGATGGCTTGTAATAATGGAATTTTAATGCAAACATTTCTCAGCTCATCTAGGAAATCATAATTAGGCACCATAATTTGTTTTTCTACACCTCTATCAATTTGTAATATTTCTGGAAAGGGAGGTATAGAAGTAGATGTTGATGGCTGCTCTAATACAGGAGTTGAAATTATTGGATCTTTTTGTTTTAATTTTTCAGTATTTGGGTATTGAAAAGATGTATCTTCTCCAAGACTTTTATTCACCCGTAGAGAGTCTTCCTCAGAGTTATCTTGTTCTTGTATGATCACATAAGGTTTCCTCTTTTCAAGTATTCTTCCAGACCTAAGTTGAACATCACTAAGGTATAAAGGAGTAATTAAATAAGTTGGAAACTGTTGACCTTCTATCATGTATGTGTTCTGAGGATTTTTATTATTGGGGTTTGGTATGGGTTGAGCAGGCAACTGATTCGATTTTTGAGGAAATGGTAATGGAAGTGGTTGATTTTGATGTGGTAGGTTCTGATGATGTTGTTGAGGATTTTGTTGCAAATTTTGTTGAGGATTTTGAGGATAAAAATGTGGATATGGTGGATACTGATAGTACTGAGAGTATCTTCCATAGGGATTTTGTGCTCCTTGTGCCCAAGTTTGAGATTGATTTTGAAATTGAGGCCAAGGTTGCTGCCAAGAATTCCAAGGTGGAGGTTGGTTATACATTTTATCATGGAATCCTTGTGTTTGAGGTCCTTGCCAAGGCCTTCTAGAGACAAAATTGAGAGATTCTGTGGAATCTGTAGGAGTTTCCTCTTGAAAGATAGCTTTGAGACCAAGAAGAGAAGGAAAATTCTTGGTATCATGATTTTCAGAACAAATGACACAGGTCTCTACAAATTTTACATCCAAAGGACACTCTCTCAAGGCATGTTTCTTTCTAAATTTGGGACAAAAGATTGCCAAGGCATCAGATTCAGCTTTTTGCTTGTTTTGTATCTTAAGGGTGTCTATTTGTTCACTAAGACTCCCTAAGATATCAGATTTGAAGTCATCAAGCATATGTCCTATTTCTGACCTACTTACTGTCCCAGAAGCAGACTTACTTGCCCTTGCAAGAGCAGGATCTCTTGGACCTTTTATAGTTTTAGATTTCCCTCTTGAAACGTTGATACATAACTCAGATATTTCAGGTAATGTGAGCTGTGATATATCCCCTTTTCCCATCATGTTAAGGATATCCAACCATTCATCCCTAATTGTTTTCAACAAAAGAGCTTTTAAGGTGTCTTGATCTAGGTTTTCCATTTTTTCTCTTTTGATGTTGTAATGAAATCTCTCCAACAAATCTTCCAAGTTTTCATCTTCTTTTTGTAACATATTGAACACTTCTTCCTTATGATTGACCGACATATAATAATCCAAATACCTCTCTAGAAATTCTTGTTTCATATCTTCCCATGTCCTAATAGAACTGTTGATCAAACTCATAAACCACTTCAATGCTACTCCTTTCAATGTTGAAGGAAATAGTTTAAGTTTTTGAGCATCTTGTAAGTAGTCATAAGTTCTACACAGGATTTCAAATTCAAATAGGAAGGTTTCAGGATCTTTAGTTTTAATTCCATAGAAGTTTGGAAGGACAGAGGGTGAAATATTTTTCATGGTTGTATTGTTTTCTTCATTAATTCTAGGAAACCCAAAAGAGCTTCCCATTTCTCTTCTACCTCTTCCTCCTTCTGCACCTCTACCTCCTTCTCCTCTACCTCTACCTCTACCTCCAAATAATGTGTGTTATCCATTAAAGACTCCTCCTCCCCCTTCTTCTACCATGGTTGATTCTCCTGTGGAAGTGGAAAAATTTGTTTCCCTAACAGGAGTCTTTGGATCTTCTTCTAAGGCAGGTTCAGTGGATGAAGTGGAAGGTTTCTCTAATGGAATATATGATATTAGGTCTTATAGAAGTCCAGGATCAGTAAAGGATGGAATGTGGGTCTGATTTGAAGGTGTACTAGCTGTTGGTCTAGGTGAAACAAGTGGTGTTCTAGGAATCAAACTTTTGCTTCTGCTGCTTATGGATCTACCCCTTGAGTCTCTCTCTCTATGCATATAACTTTTTTTGGGAGTTAAGAAACAAAGGTTACCTAGTTTTCACTTCCCCGGCAACGGCGCCAAAATGTTTGTGCTCAACTTAGTCTCCTAGATTGAGTTCATTTAATTGTCAACCAGGGTTGGTAAACTGCTGAAGTGAAGTGCACTGTATGTGCCTAGGTGTTTGTTTCTTAAAGCGTTGTGTTAGTGTTTTATGATGTTTTTGGTCTTTTGGTGGTTTTATGTTCACAGGGAAAAGAACTAAATGCTGATGGAAAGAAGCTACTGGTTAAAAACAGAGTGAAGCCTAATTTTTTGATGACAAATGACAAATGCAAATATTGTGACAGAACCAAACCTAAACTATAACTTAGAAAAAACATAAAGCTTGATAATGACTTCAAGAAAATGAATCAAAACATAAACTTAACTTGTCCAATTCTTTCATTAAAGGTATTTTGGAAGAGCTTGAGAAATGGGCAGCTAAGTATACAAATTCTCCTAACTAAACAATTAAACAATCAGCTTATAATGATACAACATCTTATCCATGATTAAAGGTTTGTTGAAGCATATTTGGAGAAGAACATTGGTAACATCATAAGATCTCTACTCTAAGACTAGCTCCTAATTCTATTCTGCAACTTAGTTTAACATCACTAAACCTTACTCAAAAGTTATAGATTTCTTTTTAAAGTAGTCTTTTGAGGAAAGGCTTTGTTTATGAAATGGTAACGAGGTTGAAAAAGTACTTTAGGCCTTGGGCTGATACTGTCTTCTGTCCGGATGATTATGAGTTAATATAGGTTTGGAACAAAAGAAGTTTTGTAAATAATGAAGGCCGTGGTGTTTAAGTTTAACAACTAATGTAAATTAATATGCAATGGATGACAACTAAATGTGGAATGTACATACAGTGAGCTAAGCTAGAACTGAACTAAGGTGTCACTAGTCTAGAATAAATAGTGCTGAACTAACAAACCATTATCAAACTTAAAATGAAATAACAGAGCATGAATTGAATGCAATTTGACTCCGGAGTACCCTAACTAAGTTATCATGCAATTAATCTATGGAATTCTACAGCCTATTTTGTCCATCATGAATGGTATTTTGGAAGAGCTTGTTAGAACAATCCTGACTGTACAATTCATCCCGTGTAGGGAATTTTGCAAGGGACTGCCCAAACCCCACCAGGAAATCCTGCAAATATTGCCGAAAGCTGGAGAATGGGATTGAAGACTGCCCGATCCTGATAGAAAAAATGCAAGAAAAACAGCCCACCCCTACGCAAAATGTGCAAATAGTTAAAGTCGACCTGAGAAACATAGACCCGAGTGTGAAATTCATGACACACAGCAAGATGGTCACCCAGGGAGCATAGGAAGCACCTGTGAGGGATCCTACGACCTCTCAGGGAGGATCGAACATTAGTAAGGGACAAGAAACAATAGAAGTCACTGCACAGATGCTGACACACCTCGGGATAGAGGAGGGGTTTGAGCCCTTTCTACAGGTATGTATGAAGCTGTTACGTAACCCATAGGCTGTAGAAAACCTTCAAGCTTTAATGCATCTACGCAGCTCAGCCCATTTTGATTCTCGGAACCAATGTTGTACACAAGCTATACAGATATAAAAAGCGCACCGGAAGAGAAATGTAGTTGACTACGTAGATTGGTGACTATGAAATGGATCAAATTATTTTAGATCTTGGATCGGATGTGAACGTATTACCAAAGAAAAAATGGGAGAACCTAAATTGGAATAGTCCACTATCCAGCTGCACATGGAAAATCAAAAAAAGATCATCCCTCTCGGAAGGCTGCCAAAAGTCATGGTAGATATCACAGGGATAAAATTCCTAGCTGACTTTGAAGTAATAAAAATTGTGGAGGATGTGAATCCCTACCCTGCACTCCTAGGACTAGACTGGGCTATAGATATGGGGGGTGTCATCAATCTCAAAAAGCACAGCATGGCATTTGAAAATAACGGTATACATGTAATAGTTCCACTGGACCTCGCAGAAGGTGTGCGGTATACAGAGCTAGCGCATGACGAGGAAGAAATAGATCACATTTACAAATTGAGTACGCAGGATAAAGACAGGATTAACCCCACGAAAAAAGGAGTACTGTACTGGGAAAAGGACAGTGAATTATTTTCCAAATTTGATGGAGAACTGGAGAATTGACAGGGCCAGTTGCATGAGGTTTCGGCACTATGATGTCTTCGGGTCATAAGGAACTTCTACTGCATTTCCTTGGAGGTAAGAGATCTACCCCATTTTGATGAGTTTGGTAGTGTCCAGGAATTCCTGAGAACATTGGAAGCTATGGTTCCAAGAGAATGATGGCTCTAGGCCCTTAATATAGCTATGTCTGGGAAACCTGCACAATGGTGGGATACCCACAAGAAAGCATTTCCAGACTGGGAGACATGTCGGGACATGATGCTCCTATGGTTTGCCCCCCAACTGACAGACGCACCAAGATATTTCTCGGACCAGGGGATCCCCGCGTGCATTTATGCACCTGGATGAACAAATGGTCCGACCGGACTACAGAAGAATGGGTCCATCTATTTATTCATGCCTTGGGCCCTATCCCCACCACATGGTATTTAGATGCAGAGCCACATCAGCGCACCTGCCACTAGGAAATACTAAAATATGACTTTATAGGAACGTTCGGACTAATTGGTGGGATGGAGACGCTCGACAAAGCTTTGCAGGACATCGATGCGTTTGTATTTAAGAATTCACACCATCATGCCAAACCAGAGATCCTGACATGGGAAGCACAGATGCAAGACATAGTCAACTGCCGAAGCTTAGCGATAGACGAAGAAGAAGACAATCTACGGAACGTCTCTGTTCCAGAATCCGAGGGGGAATGCACTGTTATTGGACCCCCGCTACAGAATATTGATGTGACACAACCCTTCAAGCTGCGCGAAGTTAATATTGGGATGGAAGAACACCTAATCTGGCTAAAATTGGGGACTATTGGGATGAAGGAACCGTAGGAAAAATTGCAGAGCTACTTATGAAATATCAGGACTTATTTCTGATGAAGTTTTCCAAGCTCAAAGGAATCACAGGGGACCTAGGTGTTATGCACATCACTCTGAAGCCTGAGGCGTGCCCCGTAAAATAATGGCCTTACCGACTGAATCCTAAATATAAGAAAAAGGTCAAAGAAGAACTCGACAAAATGCTTGCTACAGATATCATTGAACCAGTTGAACAGTCAGATTGGGTAAGTCTAATGGTCATCCAGGAGAAGAAGACAAAGGGGGAAATACGCATCTACATAGATCTATGCAAGTTAAACGATGCCTGCGTCCATGACCCCTTCCCTACGCCCTTCTCAAACGAAATCCTTGATAGCATGGGTGGATATGAAGCCTATTCCTTCACCAATGGGTTCTCAGGGTACCACCAGATCTGAATTGCACCTGAAGATCACAGTAAGACTACATTTGCGATAGAATGGGGGTCCTTTCAGTATACGGTCATGCCCTTTGGTCTAAAAAACACACCCGCTATTTTCTCAAGGGTCATATTTGTTGTATTCAAGGAGTTTATTCATAAGTTCCTGGAGGTATATTTCGATGACTGGACGGTCTTCGACCTAGTAAAGGAGCGTGTCTCTAACCTGCGATTAATGTTGGACGCATGCCAGAAGCACTAGATTTCCTTGAATATCAAGAAGTGCATCTTCTATGTACCATTCAGAATATTTCTTGGGCACATAGTATGTCGGCAAGGGTTGATGGTTGATCCTGCGAAAGTAGCCGTAATCATAAACCTTGTAGTCCCAACAACGAAAAAATAGTTGCGTTCTATTCTTGGACACACAAGCTATTATAGGAAGTTCATTCAAGGGTATGCATTGATCACAACACCCATGGAAAAACTTCTTAAAAAATATGTTTCCTTTTTTGGAATGATGAATGTCATAAGAGCTTTGAACTACTCAAGGAGAAGATGATCTCTGCACCCATACTAATATTTCTAGATTGGTCGAAGGAATTTCATGTACATGTGGATGCATTAGGTATTGCCTTAGGTGTTGTCCTAACTCAATCTGGAGAGGGCGATATTGATCACCCGGTTGCCTTTGAGAGTCAGAAACTCTCGAGCGCAGAACGCAACTACTCTAACACCAAGCGAGAGGGACTGGCTATGGTGTACGCATTACAGAAATATCGGCACTATCTACTGGGTGGGCACTTTAAAAAGTTCACTGATCATTCGACTTTGAAATACCTTGTCAACAAGCCTGCGTTGGGGGGGAATATTTGCCACTGGCTGTTGCTATTTCAGGAATATGATTTTGAGATCATCGTCAAGCCCGAAAGGTTGAATGCGGTTCCGGATCATATGTCCCGCATCGAGACAGGGGAAGAACCTACTAACTTGGAGGAAGGATTACCAGATGCATAGTTGTTTGCCACTAAGGTTGTTGATGCACACTTCGCTGATATCATTCAGTTCCTGGCTACAGGCGTAGCCCCCATAGAATATTCAGTGCAGCAGAAGAAGGAGTTGGTTACTCGGGCGACATACTTTACTATCATCGTCAGTCAGTTATACAAGCTGGGCGCTGATGAAATACTATGCAGATACGTCCTGGAACATGAACGGCAAGACGTTTTGGTAGAAGCACACAAAGGCGTCGCAGGAGGCCACTATGCAGGGAGAGAAATGGCACAAAATATTTTGAGAGCTGGGTTATGGTGGCCTACCCTACGTCAGGATTCTTACACCTATTGTAAATCGTGCGATACGTGCCAGTGAACCGAATGGCCCTCACACCGAGATGAGATGCCATTACAGCCCCAAATGGATTTATATGCTTTTGAAAAATGGGCCATTGATTTTATAGGACCCATCGATCCGCCAGGCAAGAAGATAGGTGCATGCTACATTATTACTGCCACTGACTATGTCGAGGCATAAGCGGTGAAGGGTTGTACTACGGATACTGCTGCACACTTCATCTTTGAGCAGATTCTGGCCAGGTTTGGATACCCAAAGATCCTAATGAGTGACAGAGGTACACACTTCATTAACCAAATGATTCAAGCCCTGAATGAGGAATTCTGGATCCACCATGAGAAAAGTACACCACACCATCCATAGGAAAATGGGGCAGTTGAAGCTTTTAACAAAATTTTGGAACATGTATTCACCAAGGTCTGCAATGTCGATTTTAGTGACTGGGATTTTCGCATCCCCTCTGTTCTGTGGACCTACTGAACGACCTACAAGAAGCTAATAGGAAGGACCCCCTTTCGGATGGTCTATGGAAATGAGGCCATTATGCCCATAGAATACATTGTTCCTAGCCTACGCATCGTAGCATTTGCAAATATGGCGGAACCAAATTTCATAGAGGAGTGCCTTGCACAGCTTTTGGCTTTGGAAGAGGATCAATTTATTGTTGAATTTCATCAGCAGGTTCAGAAGGCTAGTGATAAAGTCTGGCATGATCAAAATATTCACCAAAATACATTCGTAGCAGGAAATCTCGTCCTCTTATACGATAGCCAATTTTTGAAACGCCCAAGGAAATTCCAGCAGCACTGGCTTGGTCCCTACACCGTTAAGGAAATCACGAATGGTGGAGCAGTCCGGCTAGCTACCCTGTGTAGTGACATGTTACCTGGCTTTGTCAATGGTAGTCGACTCAAGCCATACAGGGCTAAATGACTATATGGCCAGAATAATTGGCTTAGGCATGATCAACCCACCAGGGAGAGACTGCTGACGCACCTGTGGGATACGTGCGCTAGTCATCCAATCAATCCAGAGGTGCTTGGCAAACCCACGGCCACAGTGACTCGAGACGAGTCACAAGATTGTGTTGGGGGATTTTTGGAACAGGGTCTCCTACGAGCTGTGAAACTGGTCCAATTTAGAAAAATTTTGATCATATTTACCCTAGCGCAAGGGTTTTGGGGTGGGTCAATGCCCCTAAAGAATTGTAATGGGAAAAGGGTAAACCAGAGGTCCAAAAACCACGGTTTGCAGACCATAGGAAATTTTAGGCTAGATTATTATAAATAGAGGAAAATTTTGTATTGTAAGGTAGAAAAAGAAGAGCTATTGATGCAAATTGTGGTTTAAGATATATGTTTGGGTTTTTGGGGAAAGGAATCCTGCTATCTATGTGCGCGGAGATCCAGAGTCCAGCTGTGTGCAGACCCTGCTGCTATGTGCACAGGCAGGAAGGGTATTATAAGAAGGAACTGATGAATTGATGAATAAGAAAGGTTGATAGAGAGTTGAATATATGTGTACTATTTGTGTGAATCATTGGTAATTATTGCATTATTCACATTCTATATTCAAGCTGTGAAAGATCTGTGTAAGTGTGTTTTTTGTATCTAGATCTGTTATGTTCTGTTTTATGAAATATTGTGCTATTGTCATAAAGTATATAATTATATATCTAGTGCATGTGGATGCGAATCAAGATCGATTGAACCTGCGCAGAGAGAGGCGATTTGGGTCTCACAGGGCCGAACGTAGCTTTGCTTGCCTTACCTATCCTTTCTCGGGGTGCAGAAACCTGGTTCCAGCACCCACCCATACTACTTCGGGTGAGACTTTGGCCTACGAAAGCAGGTAACTACCAAAAGGGCCAGTAGTATAGGGGTTTTTTGGAGAACCTTGAACTCTGAACCTAGGTCAAGACCCCTCGTGCCAACAACGCTCACCATACCATGTTCTCACCTAAACCGGCACTGAGATCACCAAACTGAACCAGGCTTGGAATGGCTCCAAATATCATCACTATCCTTGACAAATTTTTTGTCTCCTTACCGAGACACCACCCTCAGGCTTTGCCATGTATCTGTAATATCCCAAAATAGGGAAAGTCTACAACAATGGGAACATCTTATAATGTTCCAAAGTTCGAGATCCAGCAATGTAAGAACACATATTGGAGTAGCAGCATTATATGAATACATAAAACATGAGAAGATCCAAATAGCCATCATATTGATCTTATAGAAGCAAAAGGGTACAAATCCTTGAGGAAATAATCACTCAAGCTAGGCAATGCAAGCCTCAATAGAACATGTACATGAAAATAGAGCACACTGCTACATATGGAAAATCCAAGGCTATGATTGCACAGTTTATAGGAGGCACTACTACAGAAATAATTTCAATACATAGATTTGGAAATGTATGGCTAAAAAAATGTGGGGAACAAAGCTCTAAACCCCTAAAAAAAATATCCCTAAAAAAATATCAAGTCAATCCTAGAAGGATTGGCTGAAATATACAAAATGGAAAAAATGCCGGAGTTGCAGTCTCAAGACTGAGTAGTAGCTGCAACTCAAGAAATGGATGAAGATGGTTTAATATGCTACATATGATACATAAATCGCATCCAAGGGATCCTTCAGGTGAAAGGCCGATCCAATCATTGAAGATATCACCCTCCAAAATAGTGGTGCAAACCCCTACAGCAAATACTCTCTGAAATAACACAGTCAAGGAGAGGGACTGCGCTGTAGGAGATGGGAAATGCTTGGCCTGGTGCCAAATATGTGCAATTATCCCTGAAATATTCCTTAATGATCTCCCAAAGGTAGGAAAGCTTCCTCCTTTGAAAAACAAGCCAATGAATGGTGTTGTAGAAACCTCCACTGCAACACCCTGCAACACAACATTATACTTGAGCAAAAATAATGTTGTAGTTGAAGGAGGTGGCTTGGCCTTGAGCCTGGATGTCGAGAAATGAAGTACCAGTCCCTCAAGAGGCCTTTAAAGAAGGGAGAAGGAATCCTAAATAGGAATTCCTTGCGCTAAGAAGCACAACAATCTCAATTAAACAACTGAAGAGAGAAAATAGTCATGCAGTCCGAAAATCCAATACTCTATCATATTCTCCTATGGTTGCCTTCTCCTCCTTTTATAAAAATGAAAGCCTTATTGCCTTGGCCCCCACACATTAGGTTTTCCTCCACCAAGTGATATTCTCTCCATTCATATTGCGTTGTCTTCCCAAGTGATCCACTCCCTCTATGGCAGCGCTGACTTGGTTAAACTTGACCTTGTCCTCATGTATTTGCCCCTTTTCACACTGGAAGGTACAAAATCTGGCTACTTTAATGATCCCTTTCACACTATGAGGGATTTTATTCCTACTTGTAGGCCTTCTCACCCATTTATTCACCTCCTATATGATATAAGAAAAAATCAATGTTCCAATTAGTTTCATGCTAATTTTGGAAACATTACAGTCCTCCCCTCCCAAAGATTGCTTGTCCTCAAGAAATTTCAAGGATAGTGTTGGGGTTCCCATGTTTTGGCTAGATTGGCAAGACCAAAAAATGAGACAACATCAAACCACTTTCAGACCTTAGGATCTAGCCCTCCTGGGTCCAGAGAGGGATCTCTCTATAATAGTCAAAGTATATATGTCTTTGAGGCTCAAGGTTATGATGTTAGGCTAGTTATAAGGCTCGAGGTTTTTTTGTTTGATTTGTCAGTTTTGGTTGCTGGTTATCAGGAAAGAAGAGTTCAATGTAAGACAAGGGTGAACAAAGAGGGATAAGGCAGAGGTGAAATATTCTAGAAAATCATTCAAGACCATTGGGCAATGGAGTCAGGAAAGGATTTGCTTACTATCCAATGTGCAAGCTTTCGAATGGGCTAGTCATCTAAAACATAGGATCTTAAAGATGATTGTGTGATATGGATAGTAGGAGAGGAGGAGATAACATAGATTTAGAGCACAAGGTTAAAGACCAGTTGGTCGCACAAGGATCCTAGTGGACAGGGCTAACTCTAATCCCTAGTGTTCCCAAATATTCCAACTAAATCCTTAACAAGAAACATCTAAGAACAGATACATTTAATTCATACATCAGAGAGCAGGAAATAACATCCACCACACTGGTTAAATTATCTGAAATCAATTCTTAGATAATACATTCAGAAGAGAAACATCAATGGCAAGGAGAGCAGAAACATAGGGTACCTAACAAGGGTAAATCCTATGCCAATATTCTGATGCAAGCCAGTAGAAATGAAAGTGAAATGAATTAAAACACAGAGATAGGAAACATCACCGCTGCTTTAGATCAGGATCTAAAGAAATGTGCTTGTCATATTAAACAATAATACCAGTCAAGTAAAACATTGCCAATAGCTGAATACTCAGTCTGAAATCATATTCCTCGGCCTATCTTACAACTTTACACAGAGACTGTGTCTCAAAAGAAACTACTTGCAGTTCTGTGATAACTAATCAACAACCATTACAATGAGTTTCTTCATGAATTTTATAGTAGAAGATGAGCCGAGGAGGTAGGTGAAGCACTAAATGGAACATTAAAACACATAAAAGAAGGAGAGGGCCGAAGCCCATTCTGTTTTAACTCTCTGCATTTATCCTTGGTACCTTTGGAGCGAAGGAGTAATCTCTTCCAGCTTCCATTTACTCTGGTATGGTCCTGATGTAATCTGACTACAGAAGTACTCTGTAGTACTGTGGGTGAATAAATAGAACAGATTGAGGTCTGCCATGTTGCGTAACTAATGTTCTGGTAGCATAGGACTGTGGTTAGGGCAAAAATTTCTTCACTGGAGCACGGCATGGAGTAAAAACAGTATGGGCACCCTGTCCTTCCATGGAGAAAGACACTCTACTAATATAGCTGTCCTGATGACCTAGTTTTCTGTACATTGAACTCTCTGCCGCTTCATTTACGTCTCTGTCTATGAAACCTTGCCGTTGTAATGAAGACTATGTAATCATGGCGGCCTTTACCATCTGATAACCTTGCAAAACACAGGACTGAGTGATGAAATCCATGCATAGGCGGAATGGCTATGGAGTACAGGAGGCAGTAGTGTGGTGGCGGTGAAACAACATTTCTACGTGAAATAACGGTGAAAATGCAATGATATGGTGAAAAATTATGAATAATAGGGTTTGGTGGAGAATGCATCATGGGCCATTTGATCATGGTGTGGAGGTGTAGATCGATGGAAGGATTCAATCCATGGAGTGACATATGAGAAATGGGTGGAATGAATATAAAATGTTAGGTTTTAATGCAAAATGCAAAACTTTAGACTATGGAGGAAATACAAAGGAATTGAATGAAATGCAACGGAAATGCATATGAGGTGGTGTTAGCCCCCCTATGAAATTCTTGACAAGCAAGCTGGGGGCTAGGTTATCTTGTAGACCTTCAAGGAATGCATCTCCCCTGAAGACACATCATCCTTGAGGTCTCTCAGTGTCTTGCCTTAATAAATCCCTTCTGCTGATTTCCTATCTAAGGCCTCACTGATTACAAAATGATGCTCCTGAAAGGCCTACATTGCCCCTCATACCCCATCCCAAACACCACATTGTCACCTCTGTTTCCCCTTTGTCTTCTCCCCAATTCCTCCCTTAATCTCCCCAAAATCCCCTTTGGGTTATTCCTTTACCTTTTGTTCCCTCAAAATTCCCCTTAACCCTTCTACCGTTACCCTCCTTAGGCCTTGGAATGCACTAAAAGGGTTTAAAAACCCACTTTCTGACTATATGACAGGCCTAGACCCTTTTCTGATAGCCTGCGCCCCCTCTCTTCCATAAAACCTGGCACCGGAACCCAAAGCTAAACCCTCCAGGCGCTTATCCCCTCCAACCGTTTTTCTGCCCAAAAAATCATAAAAAACCTTTGTAAACGCGCATATTCGGGTTTTTAATCAATTTCTAAGGTTTGCTACCAGTTTAATCTTTCGATAAATCTCTGCTGTCGATCTGCTCCACAGATTGGATGAAGCGGAGCACGGCATTCCCTATGGACCCCCCCCGACCGTGCGATGTTTCCAAAACCACGTTGTTTGTTCTGCACCACCTTTTCTGGGTAGGTGGTATTCTGCGAATCGCAGCGATTACATACAGTAATTGCCACATGTCCTCTATACAAACATGAAACCACTTTCATTTCACGTGCTATT
Source organism: Pinus albicaulis (assembly GCA_034641835.2). Lineage (NCBI taxonomy): Eukaryota > Viridiplantae > Streptophyta > Pinopsida > Pinales > Pinaceae > Pinus > Pinus albicaulis. The sequence continues at coordinate 1,338,377,073 of CM076574.1, forward strand.
GTTCGGATGATAGACGGGTATCGGAATAAATGATAGCCGTAAGATCTTGGAGCCCTCATCCAACGACCATCGTACTCTGGAGATGCGCGCGTTTTAACTCGGGCCTCCGCTCTCCCCGCGCATCAAATTTCGGCCAAAAGATATGCAGCGGAATCAATCATCGTCGTCTGATCCTACGTGCTTAATCCAACAGCTGTCATCTCCCGAAGCTGCACACCATTTAGCACCCGTCCATCGTACCCGCGGGCCCGCCTTCCGTCGTTCTCTGCCGTTGATCTTCGCCCGATCGACGGTCCAGATCTGTCTGTTCATTGTTGACCATTCCGTTGCCCCGGGACCTCCACGTCACCCATCCATCGTTTTCCGTCCCGCCACGTCACCTCCACGTCCGTCCGCCGTACATACTCCCATTCCATTGCATATAATAGTTCTTTTTTGTGTTTTTTAATGTATTTCACGTATATTTTCTCCGCGTTCTGTCAACCACCCACCAACACGTTTCTCACCATTTCCTCTGCATTTTTTCCCTCCATCTCGTCTGCATGGCTGTTTCCTCCATCCACACTATAGCCACTTCCCCCCGTCCATGGTTTTCTTCACCAGTTCACCTATTTGCAAGGTTTTCAACGGTGAATGTCCGCCATAATTGCAGAACCTCTGTTACAGTGATGGAGAAGTCGATGAAGGTCGTCTTCAGCGGCTGAATTTATGAGAAATGGCCCGGGAAGGTAAAGACAAGACTGTCATTTAAGGAACAGGCCTAAAACTCTGTGGAAAACCCTCCGGTGCCATTAAAGCTCGACCTAACCTGTCAGAGGCAGAAATGAAGCAGCAGAGTATTACAGGACAGCAGGAAGATCAAGGCAAGAAACAGAAGACTTTAGAGCTCCTTCAGGGATTTGTAGAAGGCAGAGTTACAAGGTTGAAGGCCCCGAGGATCAAGCAGAAGATTCTATGCACAGATGTTTTATATTATCAGGGTTTTCGTATCAACAGAGCGTTCTTCCATGAAAGGACACGGTACATATCATCTTTCCAATCTACCTTGCGCCCAAAGAGAGATTTACACCCATTCTGTAGTCCTACACTGTCAAGAAGAATTAGTTACATGGTATGGTCGACCCTAACACCATTATTTCACCATTTTGTTCAGTCACAGAGAATTGCAGTACTACTGCAGCCAAAAGTAAATACACAGATTTGAAGCAGTAGAGGTTTTGGCTCTCCTCCTCTCTGAACTTTAAATTCCTCATTTAATTCTTCACCTACATCTTCTTCTTTGTTTCTCCTATAAGAATCCTCAAGAACACATTGTAAAAGGTTGTTGTTGCCTTGGTGTGGCAGTTGCTGTTAGAGGGATTCATTCTTGACTGTTAGAACAGTCGTGGGAGGGAGTAGCAGAGTAGTTGTATGTAATAAGCCTAAAGAAAGTACGAACATATTAGGTCAAACTTATAGAGTGTACATGGCTGATTTTGTATCAGTGAAAAACGAAAGCACTTTCAGGATCTGGTATTACTATGGTGACTTTTCCTACTTCTGGTACATTACATTATATCTTCTTCATGTAATTCTTGGTAGAACAAGAAGTATACTAAGTTACTACCCTTCAGAGCTGCCTGTTTCCTGCTCTCCCTACCTTTAATGTTTTTTGCTTTATGTCGTATCTAAGAGTGAATCCATGTGGTTTAACCAACGCAGTGGATGTTATTGCCTGCTGGCTGATGTATGAACTCGGGGGTTTACTGCTTGGATGTTTCTTTGTTATCTCTATTTTCCCTTGGAGTTGCTAAAGCAGACCTGGAGTTAAATGACCTCTGGTCCGATCTATAAGCAGCCCCTTTGTCCCTCTTTGAGAGCTGCCTTTGAGTATGTCCAAGCAAGTCTGGAGTTAAATGACCTCTGACCTGATCTATAGACAGAAATTGGGTGCCTCTCCTTCTTCCACTTTCTCTCCTTAATGTTCTACTCCATCATCTATCTAAAAAGATCCTTTAGTGTAGATGACTTGTCCTCTGAAAGCCTTGGCTAGTGGATGCAAGTAATTTCCTTTCATGACTCCATAGCCCAATGGATGGCACTTTCTCGACCTATCCTCTTAGCTGAAACTTCCTGCTGCTTTGTTCCTTCCCTCCCATTAATTTCTCAGCCTATGATCTCCTAACCAACCCAGCAACCCTTCAACCAAATCATTTAAACCCCCCATTTGTGCTTCATACCTAGCCTAATATCTCAATTTGAGCTTTCAAAGACATATCACTCTTTGTTTTATTCGAGAGATCCCTCTCCGGGTCCAGGAGGGCTAGATCCTAGGGCCCAAAAGTGGTTATGATGTTGTCTCATCTTTTGGTCTTGCCAATCTGGCCAAAACATGGGAACCCCAACAGGTGGGACCCATATGGAATCGCAATCGCAAATCAGAGTGGGACGGTGGGATACACATATGCCAAACATTTTCCGATGCAATTGGAGACCAACCATTGTAATATGAAATAAAACCCAAAATTTGGTTTAATCAAAGGAAAACCTTTTAATTTAGGAATGGGCAGAGGGAGTTAGGTGGTGGGACTGGGAATAACAATCGCAATCGCAAATTGGGAGAGGGAATTAATCGCAATCGAAACAGGGAAAAAATGTGATGCAATAAATCGGAGGGGAATGCGATCAGGGGAAAGGGAAAAGAGTGCGATCGGGGAGGAAAATGTGATTGCGATGATCGGAATCGGGGGTCGGAGCGGGGAAACAATCGCAATCGGAAGTCGAAGCAGGGGGTAATCGCAATCGCGGAGCAAAGAACTGCGATGCGATCGAAGGGAAGGTTGCAATAGGAGGATATGGAAAGGGCGTGCGATTGTGATGATCAGGAATGCGATGCGATCAATCGCATCGCAAATGCTTGCAATGAGTTGATCAGGGGGCGTCTGACAAACATTGCGATTAGCGTTTGGGCGGGGGTTGCGATTGGCGCTCCACCGTCGGATCTCCGTGATAGATCGACGGTTTTAAACGCATCACGGGACTTAACGTATAAAAACCATCGCATCGGTTTTTTTCAACGCAACGAAGGGATTTTCTCCCCCGACGATTCTGATTTTGATTGGCGCTTAAGGAACTAAGTGCTTGGTCTTAGCACACAGGCATGTGTGGGAAGTGGTGAGGGCTGACGGGAAAGGGGCGAAGCCCTTACAATAGGGTCGGAAAGTGGGTTTTAGCCCATTTTAAATGGATTTTAAGGGTTAGAAAGGGAATCGATAAGGGAAAAAAGGGAAAAATCAGCCAAACAAAGGGCAAGGGGATGATTCAAAGGGGATTTTGGGGAAATTTAGGAGGTAAGGGGGAATAAAGGGACTTGAGGAAAGGGGAGCAAAGGGTAAAATGGGGAGAAATCTGCAGAAAAACAAGGGGAGAAATAAGGCCCTTTTGAGCAAAATTTATCATTCAACAAGACTTATGGACATCAGAGGGGAACAATCACAAGGCATGGAACATGAAAAGGCTGCAAGGACGATGTGTTTTCAAGGGAAATGCATTCCTTGCAGGCTTATAAAACAAATTAGCCCCTTACTTGCTTTGTCAAGGAAATTATAAGGGGCTAACAGTGGCTCCACATGGGGATGGCTTCTTCTTGAAGGAGTCAAGAATTCAGAGAATAGATCTTTGGAGAAGGCCAGATGCTTGCTGCTTGGCACATCCCTTTCTTTCTTTGATCAGCTGCCACAATATGAAGAAATTACATCAGCAGAAACATTCTTCCCAACAAAACTACCTACCCATACTACAATCCTAGCAATTTTTCTTCTTTTAGGGTGCATTTGAGCTAGCAGACCCTTTACATCTTTTATTTTTATAACATGAAATAAACCTATTCTATCTCTACCCTTATTACTCCATGAGACTAGATTAGACTGTTGGTCTCATATGTTTCTCTACCTAGACTACTATCTACTAGGATTAAGCTATCTAGCAGATTTCTTCTCTACATTCTAAGACATAAATTGAAAATATTCAAGCCAGGATTAGACTTTCTGACTTGCTGGACTTTGAAAAAATTAATGAAACCAACTACATGATCACAGGCTAAGCTTTATTGATATTTCCTACCTACCCTACTCTACCTGGAAATCTCTGACGTTCTAGGTGATACAATAATGCCAGTGCAGCCAGTCAAGCAATAAAAAAAAAGGATAGAAGCACTGACTGCTCATCAGAGACAACCACATGGTACTATACCCGTGGTTCTTCAAAACTGAAGTCACCATCGGTAGTGACCACTCCTGGTGAATCCGACCCGTGCTAAGGATCAGTGCTGGGGTATTTGAGCAAATCAGGGCCTCCATGTATTCTGCCACAGGATCGATGAACATATGATGTACACTCTCTTCTTTCATGCCTGCCGTGACTGGTAGGCCATCTTCATCTCGGGCAGCTTTGACTATCGTATTTTCCACTGCATCTTCAGCGTGGCTCTTGAAAGCCTGATCACCTTCCTCTTGCATTTCTAAAAGCAGCGAAATTTCTTCATTTTTAGGGGGCGAGAGACTTTCCAAAAATGCTCTGGGGTCTCTGAATTGATATGACCTTTCCTGTGATTTCAAAAGTTCGATCTCAGCTTCATACCTCTCAATCACTAGATCTAGAAACATTTTCTTAAGCACAGGTAGAGTATCGAGTTCCGAGCTGATATGGACAATCTTTGGAAGGTCCTCCCATTCAATTTCTGCTAGTACACTTGCTACTCCATGCTGAAACTATGCTATGAGGTTCGAATGCATTTCTGCAAATTGTTCAGAGTTCTCCATTAGTGAAGTGATTGGATCTTTAGTACGGCTGATTTTGTTATGAAGGCTGGTCTCCCAGTGGAGTCTTATGTGAACCAAGACAATCATCAGGCCTACTGATCACCAGTGGAGTCTTTAAATCATTTAGGAAGCTTGGAGTCACCAGGTGGAAGGTTAAGGGTTTTTTTGGAGGGTACACTGTCCACCACAGTGCTTATGAGATGTCCCTTTTCAAGGATATCTCCCAAACATAGCAAACTCTAACCAGAGATTGACTGGGAGGGCATTTACCAGATATGTCACCTCTGAAAAAGTGTGAGATCTGGAGGCTACCTGGCCCTTTCCAGACTCTGTCCAAGAGTATGTGAGAACACAACAAATGGTGTAGAGGTTGATGTGAGAATAGGAATATTTAACTACCAACCTAACCAAAGATTGTAGGTTTTCTGAGGCTTATGATATAGTAAGGTGTGGAAAACTCAGAAGTTCCCCAGCGGAGTTCCCATTATGTTGGGGTTCCCATGTTTTGGCCAGATTGGCAAGACCAAAAGATGAGACAACATCAAACCACTTTCAGACCTTAGGATCTAGCCCTCCTGGGTCCAGAGAGGGATCTCTCTATAATAGTCAAAGTATATATGTCTTTGAGGCTCAAGGTTATGATGTTGGGCTAGTTATAAGGCTCGGGGTTTGTTTGTTTGATTTGTCAGTTTTGGTTGCTGGTTATCAGGAAATAAGAGTTCAATGTAAGACAAGGGTGAACAAAGAGGGATAAGGAAGAGGTGAAATATTCCAGAAAAGCATTCAAGACCATTGGGAAATCGAGTCAGGAAAGGATTTTCTTACTATCCAATGTGCAAGCTTTTGAATGGGCTAGTGATCTAAAACATAGGATATTAAATATGATTGTGTGATATGGATAGTAGGAGAGGAGGAGATAACACAGATTCATAACACAAGGTTAAAGACCAGTTTGTCACACAAGGATCCTAGTGGACAGGGCTAACTCTAATCCCTAGTGTTCCCAAATCTTCCAACTAAATCCTTAACAAGAAAAATATAAGAACAGATACATTTAATTCATATATCAGAGAGCAGGAAATAACATCCACTACACTGGTTAAATTATCTAAAATCAATTCTTAGATAATACATTCAGAAGAGAAACATTAATGGCAAGGAGAGAAGAAACATAGGGTACCTAACAAGGGTAAATCCTATGCCAATATTCTGATGAAAGCCAGTAGAAATGAAAGTGAAATGAATTAAAACACAGAGATAGGAAACATCACCACTGCTTTATATCAGGATCCAAAGAAATGTGCTTGTCATATTAAACAACAATACCAGTCAAGTACAACATTTCCAATAGTTGAATACTTAGGTTGAAATCATATTACTCAGCCTATATTACAACTTTACACAGAGACTGTGTCTCAAAAGAAACTACTTGCAGTTCCCTGATAACTGATCAACAACCATTACAATGATTTTCTTCATGAATTTTATAGCAGAAGATGAGCCGAGGAGGTAGGTGAAGCACTAAATGGAACATTAAAACGCAGAAAAGAAGGAGAGGGTTGAAGCCCATTCTGTTTTAACTCTCTGCATTTATCCCTGGTACCTTTGGAGCGAAGGAGTGATCTCTTCCAGCTTCCATTTACTCTGGTATGGTCCTGATGTAATCTGACTACAGAAGTACTCTGTAGTACTGTGGGTGAATAAACAAAACATATTAAGGTCTGCCATGTTGCGTAACTAATGCTCTGGTAGCATAGGACTGTGGTTAGGGAAAAAATTTCTTCACTGGAGCACGGTATGGAGTAAAAACAGTATGGGTGCCCTGTCCTTCCATGGAGAAAGACACTCTGCTAATATAGCTGTCCTGATGACCTAGTTTTCTGTACATTGAACTCTCTGCCGCTTCATTTACATCTCTGTCTGTGAAACCTTGCTGTTGTAATGAAGACTGTGTAATCATGGCGGCCTTTCCCATCTGATAACCCTGCAAAACATGAGACTGAGTGATGAAATCCATGCATAGGCGGAATGGCTATGGAGGATGGGAGGAAGTAGTGTGGCGGCAATGAAACAGTGGTTTTACGTGAAATAACTGTGAAAATGCAATGATATGGTGAAAACTTATGAATAATAGGGTTTGGTGGAGAATGCATCATGGGTCGTTCAATCATGGTGTGGAGGTGTAGATCAACGACGAGATTCAATCCGTGGAGTGACATATGAGAAATGGGCGGAATGAATATAAAACGTTAGGTTTTAATGCAAAATGCAAAACTTTAGACTATGGAGGAAATACAAAGGAATTGAATGAAATGCAATGGAAATGCATATGAGGTGGGACCCATATGGAATCGCAATCGCAAATCGAAGTAGGACGGTGGGATACACATATGCCAAAAATTTTCCGATGCGATTAGAGACCAACCATTGTAATATGAAATAAAACGCAAACTTTGGTTTAATCAGAGGAAAACCCTTTAATTTATGAATGGGCAGAGGGAGTTAGGTGGTGGGACCGGGAATAACAATCGCAATCGCAAATCGGGAGAGGGAATTAATCACAATCGCAACAAGGAAAACATGCAATGCGATCAATCGGAGGGGAATGCGATTGGGGGAACGGGAAAAGAGTGCAATCAGAGAGGAAAATGCGATCGTGATGATCAGAATCGGGAGTCGGAGCGAGAAAAAAATCGCAATCGGAAGTTGGAGCGGGGGGTAATCACAATTGTATAGCAAAGAACTGTGATGCGATTGGAGGGAAGGTTGCGATTGGAGGATTTGGAAATGGCGTTCGATTGTGATGATCTGGAATGCGATGCGATCAATCGCATCACATTCGCTTCCGACGAGTTGATCGGGGGGGTGTCCAACAAACATTGCGATTAGTGATTGGGCGGATTGGCACTCCGCCATCGGATCTCCGTGATAGATCGATGGTTTTAAACGCATCGCGGGACTTAACGTATAAAAACTGTCGCATCGGATTTTTTCAATGCAACGAAGGGATTTGCTCCCCCGACGATTTTGATTGCGATTGGCGCTTAAGGACATAAGCGCTTGGTCTTAGCGCACGGGCATGTGTGGGAAGTGGTTAGGGCTGACAGGAAAGGGGCTCAGCCCTTATAATAGGGTCAGAAAGTGGGTTTTAGCCCATTTTAAATGGATTTTAAGGGTTATAAATGGAATCGATAAGGGAAAAAAGGGGAAAATCAACCAAACAAAGGGCAAGGGGATGATTCAAAGGGGATTTTGGGGAAATTTAGGAGGTAAGGGGGAATAAAGGGACTTGAGGAAAGGGGACCAAAGGGTAAAATGGGGGGAAATCTACAGAAAAACAAGGGGAGAAATAAGGCCCTTTTGAGCAAAATTTATCATTCAGCAAGGCTTATGGACATCATAGGGGAACAGTCACAAGGCATGGAACATGAAAAGGCTGCAAGGATGATGTGTTTTCAAGGGAAATGCATTCCTTGCAGGCTTATAAAACAAATTATCCCCTTGCTTGCTTTGTCAAGGAAATTATAAGGGGCTAACAGATAGAACTGAGTTATTTCTCCTCCTCTCCCTGTAGCATCCACATATGATGAACTCCTCCAAGTAAAAGGATGTTGTCTCATCAACAAGTCTCCACATTTCTCCTCCCTAGCATGCAAGTTAGCTATCAAGCTATCATCATGTAAAGGTGAATACTCAAGAGGGTAGCAAAGTGATGTCTAGAGGTCCCTTTGAGGAATGAGATCTGAAATCTAGTGGGAACCATCTTCCCCATATGGATCCTCCATCCCCAAGCTATCATCCATACAAAATGAGTCACCTCCCAACTAGGCAACTTCTGAAAATCTTCCTCCACATTTGGCTCTGAAAAAGTAGGTGGGCTGAAAATCTGAACATGGTAGAAAAAGTAGCCTGCCCCACGCTGTCATTCTATACACTCATGATAAGTGTAGAGTATGTGCTGATATTGGGCTGCAATAATATTTCCCTCAAGTGGAAAAATGAATATCAAACCTCCAAGGATATCCTCTCCAACATTGAAGAACAAGCTGGCCCGAAACACCTCATCTATGATGAATAGGAAATGGTCATCATAGGGTATCCAAATGAGAACTTTGCTGAAATTTTTACATAGTGCTGAATGATACAAAAAATATCTCAAGTGGACACAGTGCAGTCTTTCCCACTGCAACTTCATAAAATAACATGGCAAGTGATGTTTTGGAAAATGGCTAGTTGTGTGAATCATCACATTTACTAGTGAATAGTAAATGGCTAAATGTGTCAATTGAGCATACAAGAAATAATAAAACACTTGCACATGGTTATACAAAGGATGGTTGTCTCCATCATAATAGTTGGAAAAAAAAAAATTATGGGGCTCAACAATAAAATTTCCCTCTTGTGGAGCAATTGATTATATGATAATGGTAAGAAGATGCAAATACTGTGTTAGATAATCAATAAATGAAAAAACAATAGTCTCACCATATGCTGAAGGTAAAGTGATGCATGATTCCATGAATAAGCCCATGCTCCAAAGGAACAGCGCTGTTGGCCTATGTAGATAGGCTCCTGCCAACTCATAGCTCAATTCTTTGACATGATCCTTGTCAAAGATTCCTCCAATAATGCTACTGCAAATATGGAATTCCTCCCCAAATGGAAGTACTTCCTGATAACCTAAGGCCAAGGAGTAGCCCCTTTGCACCATGATAGTGCCATCTCCTACTCCTGCAACATCATGCAACATATGAGAGAAAATTTTCCCTTTCTCTCCCAAGAACAACCCAAGCAACAAAAGTTTTTGTTGCCTCCTCATAATTTCATCATACAAATCATCTGATGAAAACATAATTAATGATATGAAGATCACACCAACACCATGCATCCATACTCTTTGCTGCTCAATGATGCAAGCATCCTGCCACATATTTTCCATCCACATACCCTTATAAAGAGTACATGCCAAGTGATGTCCAAACTCCTTCAAGAGTATCTAGTGCAGCTAAGCCTCCTGCTGCCCAGTGTCATATATTTGCAAGTGGCTCACCAGCCTCTTGCTCTTCATCCACATCCACTCAACCATTTGTGGATGTCTCCTACCATTCTTTCCCTTGGTACTCCTCTCATGAGGGATACCATCCTCCATGTTTTGATGAACATTTCACTCCATGACATGTTGAAGTGCACCTCTAATGGGATCCCTCCATGAGATCTCCTTCTCATCAATAGTCCTCCAAAACCAATGAGGTCTTAGATCTGCTGAAAGTAGAAGTTCCTCTTTGAGCTGAGAGGTGCTCATTGAGAAAGTGTCATCTGGAAAGGAGAAAATTTTTATCATCTCAAGATTTCTACTATCTACCACCCTTTCCTTCAAGTCTTCAAACCCCAACCTCTAGTGTAATATGCAACCCAAAAATGGCTCATGAGGATGATGGTTTATTTCTTCCTTGAATGTTTCAATGTTGCACAACACAGTGCAATCTTGCTACTCTATATTAGCAATGTATGTTGATTCTTGGACATATAAATATGAATTTTCACAATCCTCCAAAAGATTTGCTGAAATAGAAAGTGGAACTTCATTCATACCTTGATGGAACTTGGGGGCTCCTTGTATGGTTGCAATATTTCTTTCCTCCAATGAAATAGCTGCCCCATTTGCAGATGTAGAAGGCTGCTCTTCCAAGGTTGTGACAGTGCTGGTACAAGTATCCTCCCATGGTGGTGTGGGATTTTTCTCCTCTAATCTTTCTCTATCAAAGGTTATAATAAACCTTTGAGTGAACTCTGAAAAATTATTCACCCTTGCATGGCTCAAGTGGTTGAACCACCAAACATTGGCTTCACCCTCCAAGTGCAACACTGCAACTTCTACTGCCTCTCTCTCTACTACTGGATGTAGTATGAATAATGCCTCAAGCTTCCTTGCCCAAGCTCTTGCTATAGATGACCCATCAAATGTAGACAATATGAATCTATTGCCTTTGATTTCCTTTTTGCTGTAGGGCCTTCTCTCCTCCTTCAACTGAATGAACTGTGGAAGAGCTAGAGTCTCCTTGAAGGCTCTAGGTTAATATTTGTACTCAACAAGGTATTTAATTAGAATCTGATGATCCAAGTATATCCCATGCTTATTTTCTTCTTCTTCATGAGAATAAGAAGTGCATGGACCTCCCTCTTATATTTTCTCCTCCTCCTTGGAGAGGTTCTTTCTAGGTCTGAAAAGTGATGAGCGTAATCTCATCCTCTTCATCATTCTGATCTTCTTCTATCTTCTTCGGCTGAAGCTCATAGGATGAGCCAAGATGATGCTCTGATACCACTGTAATATCCCAAAAAATGCAAATTCTACAACAATGGGAACATCTTATAATTTTCCAAAGTTGGAGATCCAGCAATGTAAGAACACATATTGGAGTAGCAGCATTATATGAATACATAAAACATGAGAAGATCCAAATAACCATCATATTAATCTTATAGCAGAAAAATAGTACAAACCCTTGAGGAAACAATCACTCAAGCTAGGCAATGCAAGCCTCAATAGAACATGTACATGAAAATAGAGAACATTGCTACATATGGAAGAGCCAAGGCTATGACTGCGCAGTTTATAGGAGGCACTGCTAAAAAAATAATTTCAATGCATATATTTGGAAATGTATGGCTCAAACAATGTGGGGAGCAAAGCTCTAAACCCCTAAAAACAATATCAAGTCAATCCTAGAAGGATTGGCTGAAATATACAAAATGGAAAAAATGTCGGAGTTGCAGTCTCAAGACTAAGTAGCAGCTGCAACTTAAGAAATGGATGAATATGGTTGAAGATGCTTCATACGATACATAAATCTCATCCAAGGGATCCTTCAGGTGAAAGGTTGATCCAATCATTGAAGATCTCACCCTTCAAAATAGTGGTGCAAAACCCTACTGCAAATACTCTCTGAAATAACGCAGTCAAGGAGAGGGACTGCATTGTAGGAGATGGGAAATTCTTGGCCTAGTGACAAAGATGTGCAATCAGCCCTGAAATATTCCTTACTAATCTCCCAAAGGTAGGAAAGATTCCTCCTCTGAAAAACAACCCAAGGAATGGTGTTGTCGAAACCTCCACTACAACACCCTGCAACACAACGTTATACTTGAGAAGAAATAACGATGTAGTTGAAGTAGGTGGCTTGGCCTTGAGCCTAGATGTGGATAAATGAAGTACAAGTACCTCAAGAGGCCTCTCAAGAAGGGAAAAGGAATCCTAAACAATAATTCCTTGTGCTAAGCAGCACAACAATCTCAGTTAAACAGCTGAAGAGAGAAAATAGTCATGCAGACCAAAAATCCAATACTCAATCATATTCTCCTATGGCTGCCTTCTCCTCCTTTTATACAAATGAAAGCCTTCTTGCCTTGGCCCCCACACATTATGGTTTCCTCCACCAAGTGATATTCCATCCATTCATACTGTGCTGTCTTCCTAAGTGATCCACTCACTCTATGGTAGTGTTGTTGACTTGGTCAAACTTGACCTTTTCCTCATGTATTCGCCCCTTTTCACACTGGAAGGTGAAAAATCTAGCTAATACGATGAACCCTTTCACACTATGGGGGATTTTATTCCTACTCATGGGCCTCCTCACCCATTTATTCACCTCCTAGATGATATAAGCAAAAATCAATGTTCCAATTTGCTTCATGCTAATTTTGTGAACATTACAGTATCCCACAAAAAATGGTCAAGAAATTCCTAGGCCTTTGGGGATGTTCCTAAGACCACCTTCACCCTAGATTCTAAAACCATCCAGAAATTACAAATCTCAAAAGCAAGAAAAATCCCATCATGCCATGGCTATCAGAAAAAGGCAAGGCAAGGGTGAAAACCACTATCAAAACCTGGAAAAACCATGCCTCTGACAGAAAGAGAAAAAAACACCAACATGCACATACCATGCATGTAAAAACTAGCTAGGAAACCATTCATGCAATATGTCACCTACAAGTATTCTTATTGAAGTTGCTTGATACTGCTCTTCCTTGCTTAATATTTCTTGGTCTCTTTCTCCTCTTGGTGTTCTTCACCTCTCCGAGTGTAATTCTAAAAAAATGAATTGAAAAAAAGGGTTGTGAACTGATCCTCAACATCCTATTTATTATTGATGCCTCTATTTTCTTCAATTTCCTCTTTTTCCCTTCATTTTACTCCTCACATGCAACCTATGACCTTTCACCTTCATTTTATCCTAATTTCCATTATTTTCATAAATAATGTTCCAAAAGTAGTATTTTTCCTTTTAAAAGCCTTAGCCATTTCCTTTGCCAATTTACCTTAGCCATAATAACCGAAATGAACACCCACACTAGGATGTGTTTCCTAACATTTAGCCTGGAATAAGTGTCCCTTGACTGTGGTCTTATTTTTTCCTTTATTAAATTTTATTACATGAAATTTAACCCTGGTCTGTTATAAGTTACTTACAAATGCTTAGGTTCTAACTATTGCATATTCAAATAAATAGTTTTTGGTGTGTACATATGCTTGCAAAATAGAACTATGTGGAATCTTGATGCAAGAGGGGTAGGTGGTATGCTACAAGTCAAGGAAACTGAATGAACACAAGCATAATTATGTGACTCATGATCTTGTGTTGCTGAGTGATCATTCATGTATTGAATATGTGGAGGAATTATCTTCTTGGTAGGATATTCATTCCGATGAGTGATCACAGTGGGCTGAGATACTTTCTTGACCAACCTAATTTGAATGTCAGGAAAGCTATATGGTTGACCATGTTCAGTGATTTTGAATTCGAGATCAGATACATTAAGGGTAAGGATAACAGGGTTGTAGATGCTCTTAATAGAAGAGTGAAGGTAAATCACATTGTATCTATGAGTTCATATGGGACAGATTTGCAGGAGCAGATTTTGCAGGCAGGGCAGCAGGATCACATGTACCAACATCTTAAGCATAGAATACAAAAACAAGGTACAGTTGAACAAGATGCAGACTATGTAACATCCTCGAGTTAAAATTTCATGAAATATAAGTTAATAAAGGTAAAATAATAGCACAGGAAAGGGACACTTATTCCAAGATGAATGTTGGAAAAAATATCTTAGTGGGCATCACTTTTTGTGTTTTATGGCTAAGGAGAAATTGGAAAAGGAAATGGCTAAGGCTTTGTAAAGGAAAAAAGGTATCTTGGCACATTATTTATGAAAATAATGGAAATTAGGAGAAAAGGAAGGTGAAAGGTCATCGGTTGCATGCGAAGTTAAAAATGAAGGAAAATACTGGAAAATTGAAGAAATTAGAGGTCTCATCAATAAAAATACCTCAGAGCATAATTTCGCAAGATTTGGCTAGATTTTTGTCAGTTTAGTGTTATAATTAGTCTCAATGATAAGAAATCACTAAGAGGAGAAATAAATCAAGCTAGGAAAGGAAAATAAAGCAAGGAAAGGAAATGAAAAGCAACAAAGGAAAAGGAAAACAAAGGCAGGTAAGGATCAATCAGCTTCAGCAGGAATACTTGCAGGTAATAGATTGCATGTGTGATTTCCTAACTATTTTTTACATGCATGGTATGTGCATGTTTGTATATGGTTCTAGTGTTGTCATTGGCATGCACTTTTCCGGGTTTCTCTAGTGGATTTTATCTTAGCCTTTCCATTTCTGGATCGCCATGGTGTGACGGGATTGCTCTCGATTTTGAGTTTTCAATTTCTATATGGTTTCGAAATCTGAGGTTAGGTGGTCTCATAAAAATTCCCAAAGGCCTAGGAATCGCTTTACAGGTAATGGCGGGATATACGGTAAAGACTGAGGGTGGAGATAAGAAAATTCATCAAGGATAGTGAAGGAATTCTAAGGCATCCAATCTTGTTTTGGTTTTGTGATCTCGACACCGGTTTAGGTGTGATCACGGTATCTAGAGGGTGGAGGTTGTTATAGGTAAATTTTGGCATCATTCCCATTGACTTCGTTAACTAGGCATCATTTCCAGGACCAATGTATAGGGTATATCATCCCCTAACATTTCAATTGCTATATGCCCTACGATAAAGAACAAGATAGATCAATCAAAGACTTTCATCTGCAAAGGTTTCTAGGGTTTGAAGTTTATAATATATCAAATGAGAGCTCACCAACACTGACTCTAAAGGGATGAAGTGTGTTTCATATGTAGGTAGTCCCATGCAAGGCTTCTCTGCAAAGCACTTCACAACATCTATGGGTGTGTTGGTCGCATTGGGAGAAAAATTCTCATTGTTCCAGAATCTCCACTTGGCCAGTGCCTTCTAGAAGAGTTCACATGTGTCAAACTTGAAATCCATGTGTCCATTTGAGATCTACAATATTGGGAACATGTATTTCCTATTATTGGAAAGTCATTGATTGTAAAACTACCTCAGCTACTCTATAAATTGAGCACAGATCTTAGTGTTTTAAAAGGAAGAAATTGTGTAGAGAAATGCTGGTGGATTTTTCATTGAGGAGATTGACTTGAGTGACAATTTTTTGGAGATATCTGCATTGTGATTAGGTTGGGATGTTGCTAGAGATGGTGAAACAAAATCAATCATTTGGTTTTAACCTCCCCTTCTATCATTAATAAATAATACAACTTACTTTTCCCTATATGCATATGTATTATCTTTGATTTTCCATATTGCAAGATCTTAGTTGATGTATATGGTTTATGCTTTACGGATTTAGCAAACTAACTTGAATAGACATCTGTATTATTGCTATATTTTTTTTTTAGTGTTCATTCTTGCAGGAAATATTTTGCACCGTCGGCTAGAATTTGAAGCTACAACGGAAGTGACAAAAGGAATCATTTGGAAGCACTTGGATTCCATGTAAGCATCTAATCCATTCTGTGTGTCTGTTCTTGGTTTGGAAAAGTATTTGTATAGTCTTTAACCTATTGTTCTAGATTAGCACTTGTCTAGAGAAGTGTTTTTTATCCGTAATTCACAATTTTGTCCAACAAATTGGAGACTCAACTGGGGAGATTACTCTTTATCCTAGGTGGTTTAGCCTCTAATTTTCTCTGTTTATTCACCCAGTATTTGTTACTAAAAAATATTAGGCTTTTTAAGATCCAAATTTGCAAAAGAAGTGTGTTAAACAATTGTGTTTTTCCTTTGACACTGTGCCCAATGCACTCTTGGACAGGACAAAGTGCTTTGCATAGCACAATCTCCATTTTAGGCCTACGTTGCAAAGCACTATCTCTCTTTAGAGACTGCGTTGCCTCCTGAACACATCCAAATTCCCTTGAATTCTTCTTTGCAGTTTGTTTCAGTTTGTTTGCTCATGTGTTTTGAAAAGCCTGAGCCTCATATTAACCAGTGAATTCATCTACCTCTTCCTCCTTTGAAAGAAAATATTTTCAGTGTGTGTTTAAATTATTTTTCTTTATCATTGGCAAGTTAATTTCAAAGTATTTTTATTGTCGCATTAGATCCATTTGATTTTGAAAAAGGAAATTGTCGTAAATTCTTCGTTTCTTGATAGGATAAATTGTTGTTTCATTCCTCATTTTTCCTTCAAAAGAGAAATTTTTGTTTGTATTCCTCATTTCTCAGAATTTTCTTTTGTTTATTTAGTGCACTTAGTTTCATTTTTGCATTCATAACATTAAAGGAACTAAAATAAAAATCTGCATTTGCATGTAGTGGTTTGTGTGTTTTGCAAAAAGGAACAATTAGGAAATTTTCATTTAGTTTGTGTTCTCTAATTTGTTTGCTCGCAAATGGATTGCTCCTTCCCTCTAGTAGTTAGGATTTTGATTGAAAAACTATAATTGAAATATTTCTTATCATTCTTAGTTGCATTTTAGGAATTTTTCTGTTAGGCCTCTGTAATTTAGTGGAGTGGCAAGACTAAATGCTGCAAATACTACATCAAAAACCACTTTGGGATTCTAGGATTTAGCCCTCCTGAATCCAGAGAGGGATCTCTCTATATGTGTGTTTAAAGGTATGATATTTAAGGCTTTTAGTATGATATTAGGCTAGTTATTAAAAGCAAGGGTTTTTGTTTGTTTGGTTAGTTGGGTATGATCTTTAATTGGATGTAATATCACCAAATGAAAGAGTTTCAAAGGGTGAAGATGCAAGTATATTGAGAAGTATTTAGCAGATAGGATTAGTGTGAAGCAGCTTTAATCCATTAGGAAATGGAGTCACAAAAGGGTTTAATTGTACAACAATTTCAAGAGTGGTCCAAGGGGCAAGTCATCTATATCAAAAGATCCTTTAGATTAAATGATGGAGTGGAACATTAAAAGTGTTGAGAAAGTGGAAAAAATCGATAATTTCAACAAGGATCTATCAACTTACCATACAAGAAAATCCTTTTTAAGCAACTGTTTGAAACCAACCAAAGGACAGGGCTAACCATAAACTTCTTTGGACAAGCTTGTATTAAAGCTAACTTATCAGACCACAATCCAGTAATCTCACTAGACTACTTTCAGAAGGGATGAAAACAGATAAGAAAACAAAGTGTAGCTTAAGATCAGGTCAGATGTATTACAATCATGGTCTAATTTTAGCATACTCTTAGGGAAACTTTCAAACAACCTTTGGAGAAAGAACTAGAAGATAGGGCAAAAAAAAAACTTTCCTAGTTTAAATCTACTTAGCATGTAATGAAAATATCATTCAAGAACTTCCTTCCAAGTTTTTCACATGAAGACATGGACTAACAAACATTCCTTGATAATTCTTACACTTAATTTAAGTCATTCCCAAATATCACAATTAGCAGAAAACATATAGATAAAGCTTATCACTGAGAGTAGGGTACTTTAGCAGTAAATCCTAGCTCTATGCTTGTTGTTCTTTATCAGAGAAAAGTGAACAAAATGACATACATGAAAGGAAAACAATAACACTAAGAGATAATTCACCAATGATATAGAGCAAGATCCCAAGAATCAACTTGTATATTGATTATCAATCTAGTTACAAACTACATGTCCAATGTTTCATCACAACAACAACTTCTCTTCTCAGCCTAACTTCTTCAATAACTTAACAGAGCTTCAGAGCTTCAGAAATTATTTACATTCAACAATGATTCGATGCAGCAACTATTACATCAAATTCCAATAACCAACAAAATCTCATCTTCTTCAGAATTATTTATAGAAGAAATAGGAGGTGGAATGAAAAGAAAAGTAATTTGTCAATTAATGCAAGTTTTAATGCTTCTATGTCTTTGAGGGGTTCAATAGAGAAGTTTTTTGATATTTTCTCTGAATTAATTGGTTTTCATTAAGTATTAAGCTACTTGGAAGATTTTGTTGACTTTAAAACTCTTTAGGTAGGCTGGCAATAACTCTAGTTGTATTTAAACAAAATATCACTGACTAGACAATAACTATGCCTTATTTTAATTTATGAAAGTTGTAGGTGGCACCTTTGGTAGTTGAAAGGATATTTTAGCCTCTAATGTGGCAGTGGAGGCTTTCTTTGACTGATATAATTCTTCGTTTTTCCTTAAAACACTTTTAATTTGCTTTTGGTCTATGTTTAGGCTTAATTAGCCTTGATCTTCATCTTTGGGTCTTCATTCTTTGACATTGTCTTAATCTCTTTAACCTGTAGATTAAAAATCTGATCTTCAAGTTTTGGCTTTAATCCCTTTATCATTAATTTCTTCATTCTAATACACTTTGTTTGCTTTGTTTATACATGTGGCTTCCTATTATTGGAGGGTTTCTGTTAAACCCTAGATTGTGATCCAGTTGATTTAAACGTGGAATTCAAACCCGCAGTCCCATTTCTCTATTGATTTGGCCTCAAAATCATCACTCTGGGCTGAAAATGTCACCTGACTGTGACTGTGGAAGTTCTCAGAATAGCCACCATTAAACCCTGCAAAAAATGATAAACACATTATAAAAAACCTGCGGGAGTGGGAATGACGGCTTCAGAGGCTCGTGAGGGTGGAGGAGCAGTGAGAAAAAATGTGGATGCAGTGGAAAAATGGGAGGAAAACCTTGGCAGAGCAGCTAACCAGGTGCAAATGGAGGTTTGGGCACGACGACGAACAGGAGCCATTGGATTAGGATAATCAACGATCGAGATTACTTGGTGAAATATTTCGGGAGCAAGTTAGGTGGAACATGAATGGGGGTGAGATTAAATCAGGACCGTCCGATCTTAAAGATCGACAGTGGAGATCTTTCGATGGAGCATTTGGGAGAATAGATGAATGGAAAACGAATGGGGTTGTGATATAATACAAGCCGTTTGATCTCAGAGACCGACGACTAGGATTAAAAGCGAAGGCATCGTTGTGGAGAGCGGTGGTAAGGCAGAAAACTAGGGGTGGTTTTCGCAAAATAAAATAAGGGGAGGTGATTTTGCGCGGATGAAATGCGATACGATACATCAGTCGACACGTGTCCCTCCCAATACTGCCCATTTCACAAAAAACAATTGTGTTAAACCTCTGGCACAAATATTTTGCGATATGCCGCCACAACCATTAGATCGGAGGCTCCAGATCCAATGGCATGAAAAGAATGCGATATGAAAGGTGCACGGAGGAGGAATGTAGTGGGGCCCCATGATGACGTATGGTTTCTTTATTGCTTAGCGGATATGTGTTGGTTTATCAGGTTAAGTCCCGATCGTCAGATCTTTTTGATGGACGATTAGGATTAAAAGAGGGATCGGATATATGGATGGAGGAAAAGGTAAGGTAGGATGGATGGGTGGACGAATGGAACCCAATGGCCATTGATTTATGTAGATCAACGGTCCAGATTCGTTTTTAATATTATAAGTCGAAAATGGAAAATAGAAGGGAGAAGGGGTTTGGGAAAGGTTTTTAAGCCCTTTAGCACCCGATTGCGGGGCTTTAGGATGCATGGAGGAAGGGGATAAAAAGAAATAATCTCTCGAGGGCTTAAATACCTTATAGCTGAAAAATGGGTTTCTAGGCCAAAACAAAGAGATTTTAAGGCCAAAACAGGGTTTCGATAGGTGAGATAAGGGTTTTTAAACCAAATGAAAGGGGAACATAAGGTTTAAAAACAGTTTTGGGATGGTTTAGAACTCAAATGAGTGTCTTTATGGATGAATATGGAGAATGAAATGGGAACTTTAATGATGGAAAATGGGGCCTCTTTGAACATTTTTTTCCCTTACTAAACAACAGGTACTTTAGGACTAATAGTGAAAGAGCAGTGAAGATTAACTCAAAGGGTAATTATCATCATAAGACTTCAAGAACTCACAATTTGGACATGAAATTGTTTCTTGAAGGCCTAAAAATATTTAGCCACCATTTGGTATGAAAATTTTTTATAGGTGGCTAACAGTGGCTCCACATGGGGATGGCATTTTCTTGAATATGTCAAGAACCTCAGCTATTAATCTCTAGATTTTCAGTAAATGAGTGCCTTAATCCATTGGGCAGCAACTTTCTTTTCCTTTAGCTGACCTTTCTTTGATTTGATAATCTCTGCAGCAATTTGAAACAATGAAATTCTATCAAAACAACATCTCTAACTACCCATTCCTAATGATCCTAACATTTTTTCTCCTTTCAGAGTGCATTTGGATGGCAATCTCCTTTCATAAACTTTTTATTATTTTTGAAAATAGAAAACTAATCTAAGTCTACTCTTATTTCTCCATGAACTCAGTTTAAATAGTTGAGTTCATAAATTCTCTACCTAACTACTATCTGTCAAGATTAGACTGTCTGACAGACCTTTAAGTTCTAAAACAGGAAATTTAAAAGTAGCCAAGCCAGGATTAAGAAGTCTGACTTGCTGCAGATCTATGGCATAAAAATAATATACACATAGACTATTATTTATAGAAAAGTAAAACAAAATTGTGAAGGCTTAAGATCTGAAAATTAAAACATCCTTCACCATTTCTTCAGCTCTGATTTTAGGCTTGTTTGAGTTGTTTACTCTTTCTTTTTGGTTCAAGTTTTGAGCTTTTATAACCATTTCCCTTTCTATCCTAATCTACCTTACTGATAAGCCAATATTGAGTTGTTTGGCTGAACTAATTCACTAACCTATTAGCAGTAAATTGAAAGCTAATTAGTCATGATTAGGCTGTTTGACTAACTAGAAGTGTGTTTTTAGGAGTGGCATTTGAGTTTGCACACTTTCAGATTTTTGTCTCTCTTTTTTGGTATGGGGCTATACCTTTCTTGTTTTTATCTGCCCTCTTTTCTTTTCTATTGTTTTTGTATTTTTATTTTTCGAACTTTGAATGCAATGTTTTAGAAAATGATAATTTACAATGGAAAGTAAAAAGCTTTGAAACTCATGACTCTTGATAGAAATAATGCTTGAGCATCCTGCCATTAACAGGACCTCCAAGAAGTTCAGTTCCATTCACTTCTTGCAAGAAATAAGCATTGTTACTAGCAGTAGAATGAATGAGATAAGGGCCTAGCCATAAGTTGAAAAATTTTCCATGTTTGCCCTTATCTTCTCTCCTGGAATCCCACTTCAAAACTTTGTCACCAATGTTGAAATCACTGGCCTCTATCCTTTTATCAAACAGCTTCTTGATATTTTCTTGCTTGTGTAGGGCTCTATTGTAGATTTCCTCTCTGGTTTGTTGAAGATGTATAGTCTGATTGATTCTTCTTTTCATATCATTATCCTCAGACTGCACTTCTTGGATCAGCTTCATGACTGGCACTCCTAGACTGATTGGAAAAATTGCATCTACTCCAAATGAGTCGCCGATTGTTAGTATGAATCTTTTGTCGAAAAAGACCACTTTAGATACGTATAACAAATAGCCCTAACATCAATTATGGCTGCCAATATCTTCAAATCTGCAGTTAGTTGATCCAAATAAAGCTGCACAAATCCAGATCTATGCATAAAAAGACATTAAGCAGTAAAAATGAAATGTTGCTCCATGCATCCAATAGATAAGACAAGAATGATATTTTTGAAAGAATTTTATATTAAAGGGGCACCTGAGAGGAAAACAAGAAAGGTGTTTCCAATTCTCCTCAATGGGATGGGTTCTTGAAAGTCCTCAGCATTTCAGATCTAATATTGCTCTCTCTTGTTAGTGTAGAAAACCCAGACAAACATAGAACTCAAAGGGAGCTCACAAAGCAAATGATGGAGAATGTGACAATGATAATGGCTCAAAGTCAGACCAAGAGTATAGATCCAGAGTGATCTAATGCAAATGAAAGGTGACAAATGAATGGGAAAATCCTTCTATTTATAACAAAATATTAGGGTATTCTAGAACTTGGTGTATGAATAAAATATTATTAACCAAATTCTAGAACCACCATTTAGGAATATTTTATTATATTTATTGGAGGGAAAAGGGTTTTTGACTTGGGTCAAATCCTTTATTTATAAATAATAAATAAATAAATAAATTATTTATTATTTTAAGGAAATGGTGGAAATATAATTAAATAAATAATTATTTATTTAATTATTTATAAATGATTTAGTATAAATTTAACTAGGAATATTATTTAAATTAGGATTAAATAACTTATTCCTAGGAAATAATCAAATAAGTAAGGATTTATTTAATTGATTTCCTTGTTTTGGGTTAAATATGACAAGGAATAATAATTGAATTGATGTTTAACTAATTATTCCTTGAGGAAATATAAACAAATATAGATTTGTTTATTATTTCCTTTTGGGGTTTCCTGTTTAGACCATAAACAACTTAATAAAGGTGTTTTACTAAGCTATTTCACATAATGAAAGCAATTTTACTTAGGGTAAAATTGGTCTTACATGGTGTACTTGGGTCCATCTAATGACAATAGGTTAGATGACCAAAAAATGGTGTAACAAATTGCCCCCCAATGTATGAGTGTTAGGAGCAAATCGTATGACCGAAGTACATTGTAAGAACTCAATCAACAGACATCAAGAGGGAAGTCAAAGAGAGAAATCTAAGGTAGTCTAATGTGCTAAAGGACTAGACATTGAGGAGACGAGACTTATAGGTGAAACAAGTCTCTTTTTATGAGAGGGTACCTGTGCTATAGGCGGCAGGGGAGGCATACCTATGCCCGTCGAGACAAAGTACAAAAGAATAGTGTGTCCAGTAAAAAAGGAACTAAACTACAAAGTACATGCTAGCATAAACACGAGCTGGATAAAAGATAGAATGATGAATCCTGTTAGGAATCTGTAATTTTAGCAGATTGGTGAGACTAAAACTACAAAAGCAACATAATTTCAACCACTTTGGGATTCTAGGATCTAGCCCTCCTGAATCCGGAGAGGGATCTCTCCAATAAGTACAAAGATGGATTTTTCTTTGAAGTTTGGGGTAATGATATTAGGCTAGTTATGAGGGCCAAGGGTTTTGTTTGTTTTTTGGATGGTTGAGCATGAATATTACTTGAGGGGAAAGTTCTAAGTGCAAAAAGTTTCAAAGGTGATAAGTTGCAAGTGAATAGAACAGCTAGGCTAAAAAGATAGATATAACACTGGATTTTAGTCCATTGGGCTATGGAGTCATAACAGGGCTTTAATTGAACAACAACATCAAGAGTGATCCAAGGGGAAAGTCATATATATCACAAGATTATTGAGATTCAAAATGATGGAATGGGAACAATAAAGTGTTGGAGGGGTGGAAACTGATAATAATTTCACAAGGGATTTATAGTCAGTCCAAACAAGAAAAGCCTCTTAAGTAACTATTTAAAACCAACCAATGGCTGGGATAACCATTGACCTCTTGGGCAGGTTTGTATTAAAGCAACTTAATTAACAAACAATCCAGTAATCCACATAATTACCTTCAAAAAGTATGAAAACATATAAGGGAAACAAAGTGTAACTTAAGATAAGATAAAGTACTTTTAAACCTAGTCTGCTTTCAATTAACACCAAGGGAAACTTTCAGAATCTGCCTTTGGAGAAAAGAAGCTAGAAACAGGGCAAACCATCACTTTTCTAGTCTAAATTTAATAAGAAAATAAGGAAAATAACTTTCAAGAACAATGTTTAAAGAAAACAGTAGGACGAGGGAACTCCAACATTCCTAATTTCTTAAACTGTATTAAATCATTCTTAAATAAACAAATTGGAGGAAAACATTGAGATAAAGCTTTTCAGTCAGAGAAGGTTATTGATATACAACAGGTCCTAACTCTATAAATGTTGTTATTTATCAGAGAATAGTGAACAATATGACATACATAGAAGGAAAACAATAACAAAGAAAGGGGCACCTCAACAGTGATATAGACCAGGATCCCAAGAAACAACATGTTATTGATGTCAAACCAGTTACAATACTCAGGTCCAATGTTTTAGTTCAGCAATCATCTTCATTATTCAACCTAACTAATCTATCATAAGAAGAGCTCCAGGGGCCAGTGAACACTATTTACAATCAGAATTTTAAGCTCAAATATATTTCAAAGTTCTACAACCAATCCCTCACAAATCTTCTGTAGCAGTATATATAGAAGGATGAGGAGGTGAGATCTGATAAAAGATCTCAATTAAAATTAATACAGATTTAATGGTTTCTTGGCCTTTGGGGGCTCAATGAAGAAACTTACATAGGTTTCCTCTGTATTAAATTTTTTTACATAAATATTAAGCTCGGTGTGAGCTTTTGTTGACCTTTGAGGCTCTGTGTGGCGTCGAAGTAATTCTGCAGATGTTTTTCATTAATTTCCTTTGCAGAGTTTCTTCTTTGGCTATGTTTTCAGACAAATATATGATCCTGATCAATAAATTTGACCTCTGATTGAATACTTTGAGGCACAAGTGGCATCATGGTAGCTAGAGGGATCAATTTTCCTCAATTGTGGTGGTGGAGGTTTTCCTGTCGATAAAAAACTTCAAATTTTCTTTAAACTATGTTTTAAATCGGGGATTAGGCTTTTGATAAACATTCTTAGCCGTGATCCCTGGAAATATGTCTTTCATCCTCTGTCCTGGTTCATTTTGATCTTCGTCATTAATACTCTCTGAATGTGCCCGATTCATGGTTTTTCTGATATACAGGGCTGTGCAGGGTTATGTAGCATCAATGCTTAATGAATGATTGATGAAAACGTGGATGTAACACCTGCGAAGGATTTTCTTTGCTGAATTGGGGGCGGGAGGATCGTCACCCTCCGCCTTTGAAATTTCTTCAAAAATGGGGAGAAAATCATTTAAACCCTGCAAAATACAAACAAATATTAAAAAATCCTGCATATATAGGTTTATTGTTGCAGAAGGCATGTGGAGTAAGCGTGGCCGTTGGATGGCATCATCCAACGGTCAGGATTTATCGGGAGAAGTCATAGAGAAGGCAGAAGAATTGTTAAATCAGAGCCGTCGATCGCCCAGAGATTGACGGTCAGGAGCGAAAAAGGAGAGTCAAAGCAGAAAATATTTGACTGGGCGATGAATCAGGGTGATGGAATATGGACCGTCAATCTGCAGATTAGATTAACAGCGGAGATTTATTGAATGCCGCATCGTAACCCAGTTAACTTTCGGGCATCTTCGGTGAGAGATAGTCGTTGGATGGGCGGCCTCAAATTGGATGGTACACATCAATATCGCGCCATGTCCACGTCCGAACATTAACGCGCGATGGACGACGGTTTTGTGAACAGTGCCGAGGACACGTGTCAAACGTTGAATGGAATCGCTGCCAATCGAGAAAAAACCGCCCTTGCCCAAAGGCGGTGCAATGAATACCGCGCAGTTTTTGGAATGGGTTATTGGATGGCAGGGACCACAAGAGAGATGGAATCCGCACTGTCAATCTGCATATCAGATTGACGGTGGAGATTGATTTGAATTTCGGACCGGCGGAAAAATTATGACATAATAAAAAATCGAAAAATTAACATAACCAAAGGTTTATATTAATTTACGATGCAGCTTAGCGCCTGACTGTGGGACCTTTGGGTGTATGGCGGATAATATGACCGGGGTTTATGGAGGAAGGGGCTTTAGAATAAAATACATATAAAACATGCATTTCAATGGTTTATAGGGGTTCCGATAAGGCAAAGAAGGAGTCTTTAAACCTTATCAAAGGGTTTTGATGAAGGGGAAAGGGAAAAATCATGAAAATGAGGGATTTTTCATGGGAGATGAAAGGGTTAAAATGAGGTTAGTTTTGGAAGAAGGAAAAAGGGAAAAGGTGCTTGCAGCAGTATTCTGGCTTGGAAATCAGCAGGATTTCTAAGTGTAAAATGGGAACATCAGTGAAGTTCAGACAGAGGATAGGCATGAGGCCTTCAAGAGTCTTCAAGAGCCAACAATTTTTAGCAATGAAAATTGTTCCTTGAAGGCTCAAAAAGTCTTAGCCACCTTTTGCTATAAAAAATATTATAGGTGGCTAACAGTGGCTCCACTTGGGGATGGTGTCTTCTTGAAATCATCAAGAACTTCAGACTTGCATTCTCTAGGAGGTTGACCTGTGCCACATCCATTATGTTCTCTGGGAGGCTAACCTGTGCCTGATCCATTGGGTTGCCATTCCTTTGCTGGGATGGTCTTCTCTAAAAACATATTAGTAGCCATGAAAACAATGGACCTTCATCAATACAAAATTTCTACCTACCCAATCCTACTGATCTAACATTTTTTCTTCATTAGAGTGCACTTGGATTGGCAAAATATTTCCACAACATTTTATTATTTTGAAAGCAGGAAATTTAATATATTTCTACTCCTTATTTCTCCATGGACCCAAATTAAACAGTTGAGCCCATATGATTCTCTACCTAATCTACTATCTTTTGGGATTAAACTGTCCAACAGACTTTATTCTCTAAATTCTAAAACATAAATTTAAAAGCAGTCAAGTCAAGATTAAGCTGTTTGACTTGCTGTGATCTATGGCATAAAAACAAGCTACACATAGAAATTTATTTTACAAAAAATTAAATCAAAATGGAAGGCTTAAGATCTGAAAGTCCAAAGTACTGCCTTCTCTTTTTACAGCTCTATTTTGAATTTGTTTGAGTTGTTCCTCCTTTGTTCTCTGGTTCAGATTTTGAGTTGATTTGAACCATATTTACATCTTTTTTGACGCAAGAAAATAGAACATATTTGAGTGATCTCTTTTTGGAAACTTAGGTTCAGATTTTGATCATGTTTGAACCTTTAATTTCTATCCTAAAATATCTACTGATAAGCCAAGATTAAATAGTTTGGAAAATTGATTTCACTATCCCATCAACAGAAAATTTAAAGCTAACTAGTCAAGATTAGATAGTTTGACTAACTAGAAGTGTGTTTTTCAGGAGTGGCATTTGAGTTTGCACACTTTAAGATTTGTTTCTCTTTTTGGTATGGGGCTATACCTTTCTTGTTTTGACAATCTGCCCTCTTTTCTTTCTTTTCTTTGTTTTTGTATTTTTTATTTTTACAACTTTGAATGCAATGGTGGATAAAATATCTATAGTGGAAAAAAGATAAAAAGGCTTTTGGAACATAACATGGATCAAGAGAAGTAATGCTTAAGCATCTTGCCATTGACAGGACCTCCAAACAATTTTGCTCCATTCAACTCTTGTAAAAAAATAGGCATTGTTACCAACAACTAAATGAATAGAGTAAGGGCCAAGCCATAAGTTGTCAAATTTTCCATGCTTGCCCTTGTCTTCCCTCCTTGAGTCCCACTTTAAAACTTTGTCCCCAATTTTGAAATTGCTGGCCTTTTTTCTTCTGTCATAAAGCTTTTTGATACTGTCCTGCTTCTGTAATGCTTTATTGTAAACCTCCTCTCTGGTTTGTTGAAGATGAATGGTCTGATTTATTCTTCTGATCATGTCATTTTCTTCAATTTGTAACTCTTGAATCAACTTCATCACTGGAACACCATGGCTTTTTGGAAAAATTGCATCAGTACCATACACAAGCTGAAAAGGTGACATACCAATAGATTTCTTCAAAGTCAATCTGTCAGCCCACAGTGCATGAACTAGCTTTGTGTGCCGAGACTTTTTGTTGTCTTCCAACAGTTTCTTGATTATGTTCACTAAAATTTTGTTTGAGGATTCTGAAAGTCCATTACCTTGATGGTAATAGGTCGTGGAATTCCCCAATGTTATCTGATATCTGTGACAGAAATCAACCATCCTGTTTGATCCAAATGCTGTTGCATTATCAGTGATAATCTTGGTAGGACAGCCAAACCTATAGAGAATGTTAGTCTCCATAAATTTTATGATAACTGAATCATTGGCCTATCTACAAGGTATGGCTTCTATCCACTTAGTGAAATATTCGGTGGCAGTGAGAATCCATCTATGCTGGGCAGAAGATGGGGGGTGGATTTCTCCTATGAAGTCAAGTCCCCACTCTTGAAATAGGGCTTCAACAGTGATTGGATGCAGAGGCAGGGGTAGTAGTTTTATTTTGCCTTCAAAAATTTAACATTTGTGATAGGCTATGATCATCTTGTGTATATCAGGAAAAAGAGTAGGCCAATAGAAACCAGCCCTCAAACTTTTGTTGGCTGTTGTCTTCCAGTATAAATGACCTCCACACTCTCCTTCATGGAACTGATATTTAACCTTCTTTGCATCAAAATCAGGAAACATTTAAGCAATACACCACTTGCATTTTTCCAATAAATACATCTATCTATAATGCAATAGTTTACAGCTTTCAATTTGAGGAATCTTGCCTTTGTTTTTGTCAAACCAGGAGGTGTATTAAAATTAAACAAAACATAAACAATATCAGCATACCAAGGGGAATTCATAAAATGGTTTTAAAAAATGGGAGTTGAGACTTCCTCTTGATCATCTAAAGCATTAATCATATTAATATCAAGAACTTCAAAATTGGATTCAGCCATTAATCTAGCTAGACCTTAGCCTTTGATGAGTTTAGTGGATTTTATCTCTAAATCATATTCAAGGATAACAACAATACACTTACCTCTCTTACCATCTGGGTCCTGTGTTAGAATGTATTTCCCAACTGATTTTGGGAAAAAGGCAATGATGCATGAGTGAATACTGTATACTCTGAAGTCTTTCAAAGCTTTAACCAAGGCAAAAGCTTGCTTCTCCATAATGTTATACTTCAGAGGGGAATCCCTCAATGCCTTGCTAAATAATGGAATAGGCTGCTCTTGTCCTTGTGGATTTTTCTGTAGAAGGACAGTAGCATGGTATGTTCTGATGCAAATGAAAAAATATAAAAATCCTTTAAAAAATCAGGACTTAAAAGAACCGGTGTTTTGGTTAACGCTTGTTTTACCAGCTCAAAAGACTTCTTTGCTTCCAAGGTCCATTTTACCCCTTGCTCCTTCTTTAACATGTTTGTGATATTCCTAAGGAGCTCAGCCAGGTTGGGGATGAACCTTCTCAAAAATTTAATCTTCCCAATGAAATATTGCAACTCCTTGATGTTCCGAGGATGAGGGATTTGTAAAATTGCCTCAATCCTCTTTGGATCTATCTTTATACCTTCCTCAGAAATAATGTGCCCAAGAAGTTTACCTTCTTGGAGACCGAATAGTGTCTTCTTAGGGTTTAAATATATTCCAAACTTTCTTCATTTCTCGAAAATTGTTCTCAAATGTTCTAAGTGCTCTTCATCTGTTTTTGATAATACAGTGACATCATCAAGGTATATAATGATGAAGAAACCTAGTTCTTCCGAGAATGCTATGTCCATGGCTCTTTGAAAAGTTGCTCCAACATTCATTAGACCAAAAGGCATTTTCACATACATGAAAGTGCCCCATGGTGTAGTAAAGGCTATCTTTAATTGATCAGCACGATGAACTAAGATCTGATTATACCCTGAATAGCCATCCAGCAAAGAAATTCTTCTAGACCCTACCACCCTTTGTAAAATATGGTCCATCTTAGGTAAAGGGTAGTTGTCTTTCAATGAAGCTTTGTTTAAGTCTCTAAAGTCTATACAAATCTTGATTTCTCCGGTTTTCTTCCTAACTGACACCAGATTAGACACCCATTCAGAATATCTAATAGGGACAATAATACCAGCTTCATGCATTTTCATGATCTCCTTCTGAACCAAAGGCAACTGAACAAGGTTTATTCTGTGCAGTTTCTG
This sequence comes from Pinus albicaulis, assembly GCA_034641835.2. Lineage (NCBI taxonomy): Eukaryota > Viridiplantae > Streptophyta > Pinopsida > Pinales > Pinaceae > Pinus > Pinus albicaulis. Next base: position 1,338,406,936 of record CM076574.1, read on the forward strand.
TTTGAATGGTTTTTGGTTTTCTTTGAGGGGAATTTTGTGTTGTATTATTTCAGTGTCATAGGATTTAAGATCTTCATAACTCCATGCAAAAACATCAGAAAATTCTTTAAACAGCTCTATGTATTTGAGTTTAGTGTGAGCTAGTAAAGTCTTAGACAATTTAATCATCATAGGTTTAAGTTTACTGCATATATTTCACTCTTCCACTTCAGTCTCTACAGATTCCAGTCTTGGTTTATTTTCCACATCGTTAAAATAAAATAACTCTTCTAAAGGTGCCAAACCTCTTGGCAAACTTTCATATTTAGAATGCAGAGTTTCTAACTCCTCTGTTTCTAACTCTGCATTCAATTCTATTTTATTATTTTTTACTTTGCTAGCCAGAAGATTAATATTGACAAGTTCAGGAGACGACTCTTCTTCACTAAGAAAATTTTCTTCACTGCAGTCTGTTTCATAGTCTGAGTCTGAACTGTGTAGTTTGAATTCATTTCTGAATTGCATGAAGTCTTCTATTTGTTTGTCATTGTCAAACACCTGCCAATATTTCTCATTATCAGGCACAACTGGTCTAAATTTTATCTGAGTTGTGCAGTCTTTGGTGTTATATGGCGTTAAGCATGTTCTAGCTGCAAAGGCTAAATTGTGGGCCACAATATTTCTTTTTCTTGGGACAAAAGACAATTTGGATTCCTCGAATGTTTTCGAAAGGTCCATGACGTCATTTCGGTAGGCTCTAAGTCTGGGATGATTTGCGTTATATTCCCCATTGACTTGCCTAATGACTAACTCTGAATCCCCATACACATTGATTCTTCTGGCTCCTAACATTTTCAATAGATGTAAGCCTAAGAGAAGGGGTTCATATTCTGCTATGTTATTGGAACACTGAAAGTTTAATTTGCAGGAAATGCTTTCTGTGTGGTTGTTTTTAGTGTTAGTAATCCAGACACCTGCACCAACATTGTTCTTAGTGCATGACCCATCAAAATACATACTCCATAAAGGAATGTTTTTGGTTTCATCCTGGTTACTGTCCTCTTCAACTAACGTGCTCAAGGGTTGTTGTGGAATCTTAGCACTTAGTTGTATTTGTTTTGATTCCCCAAGATTTGTGTTTGTTTGAGGGTCGTTTTCTTGATTGTGAATGTTTAAAATCAAAGGACACCTGCCTTGTAGCTCAAGACCTTTGTTTAGTTTGCTAACATCTTCAACTGCATCAAATTGTTTCGACACTTCTGCGTTGTGTTCCTCTTCCTCCCTATCGGCCATTATTCCTGTTAAAGTGACTTGTTCACCAAGTGTTTCATCATTAAACATAATAAAATAATCAAGGCCTTTATTTACAGAATACGGGGGAGATTTTTATGGTCTGTCTTGACTTGTAACTGTGAATTTCATATGGGACTCCCTATAAAGTCTTCTAGTTTGATTGAAAACAGGGATATTCGCATAGGTCATGTCCATTTTCATAGTTCCTTGTAACTTAGCTCCCCAAGATCTTGATAGTAACATTCCATACTTTGGGGGCACATCAGGCACAAAAATATTCATCACTAAGCATTTGTATGGGATTTGGGCTAAGTTAACATAGAGATCTTTAATTAATCCTAAAAATTTTACTCTATTGGAATCAAAGGAGTAAAGGTATTTGTAAGGTCTGGTGATTTCTAGACCCAGGCTCTCCATTACAACTTTTGGCATTAAATTGTGAGAAGCTCCTGAGTCATGCATAGCATTGTGCAAGATCTTTTCATGGACGTTTAAACTCACATAAAAGGGAGGAACAGGTCCCTCTTGATATCTACCTTCAATCTTAGGACCAAAAATCAGCTCTGGCTGGTCATCATTAAGATTGACTGAGTCCTCATTTTCTTCTATTCTTAAAGCCTTCAAAATTTGGGTCCTATATACATGTTGGGCAGCTAACTCTATTAGGGGAATAGAGATTTTGATTTTGGAAGTTTCCTGCTCCAGGCTGAAAGGAATTTAACTCTTTAAAGTGCTGGTCTCAGCCTTATTAGTTGTCACTCTATTAGCAATATCAGCTTGCTGATTTTTCCTATTTACATTTGACAAAATTGTTTTCATAGGAGTACAACACTGTTACCAATGAAATAGGTAACCTGACCTCAAAACGGGAACTCTAGCCCAAAAAGTCTCAAAAAACATGAAAAAACACTCCAAAAACAAAAAGTGTGTCTTCCAGAATACACTTGGTTTTTTTTTTAAGTTCAAATTTCAACATTTTATAAAATTATGCTAAAAACAAAATTGTTTGTTGAAAAAAGGATTGAAAAAACACCCTCAAAACAAAACCAGTTGATGTTGGAATAAAAAAAAAAAAATTGTGTCATAATTTTGACACTTGTAACAATGGAATTAAAGACAACATATTAGGACATTTTTTAAAATCGTAAATTTCTAACATTTTTTATAGATGATGTTAAAGATAAACAAATACATGTCTGAAGGGCTTATCATTTCGAACAATTTTCATCCATGTTGTTAAACATAAAATATCTTGACTTTAAACAACCCCAAAATTGTAATTATTGTCAACCACAACCTTAAAGATAAAATTTGGTAGCGCATAAAAACCTTAATGACAAGTTGTAAATCTAAAGTTTTTCAATCTTAAGTGTTCAACATACTTGAACAATGAACTTATGGAGAAATTATAAGACTTAACAATTTAAAAAAATGAACAAGTAAATGAAAAAATTATCATTGAACAGAAACAAGTAAGAGTAATTTTAATTTTAAAGGATAAAAATTTATCTTTTTTCAAATCTTAGCATAAGACAAATTTAAATATAATTTCAACCAAAACCTAAAAATCAAGCATCAAAACAAAGTGTTCTATTTCAATGACGCATATAATTATTAAAACTCTTAAAATTATCTTATACCAAATGGTAACAATACATAATATCATGGTAATATCACTGCATAATCTAAAAATTCAACATTAGTTTCTATTTTCTATTTTACTTAGAATTAAAATATCAACATTGGTACATTGAATATAACATAAATTATTTTTGTAATTCATTGTTACATTGTCGATATTCTAAAGAAATGAATTCTTCATAATTAAAACATATAATCCAACAAACATAGAAATGTCTCATAACTTCATGAAAAATGAGATAGAAGTCAAAATTTTTATTTCAAGTTACCATGCAAACATCAATTACATAAAAGTGTCTTAGATAGTTATTCAAAATCAGCCATAGGTTCTGGCACACCATCATAATCTACATCTTCAAATGAATGGCTCGATGCAGATGAAGATGATCCATATTCTTCTCTTTCATCAACTAGTGCTCCATCTGAGTCAACATGCATGCCCACCATTTCAGAGTTCAAAAGTCTTGTAGATCTACGTCTACATTCTGCAGAGTCCCATTTCAACAGTGATTGCTCTGGTAGCAATTTCTTCAAAATATTTATGGTCCGCAACCGAAGAGTTCCTCTCTTTGTCAAATTGAAGTCATACACAAGTATGTCAACATCCTCCAATTTTAAGACATCTTTGTGGCGACATTTTATATTTGTGCCCTTTCTTTTTCTCTTTCTGCCAATTCTTTTTTCCACTACCATCTCTGGCTTGTACACACCATTGAAAGGGTGGGTACTTGTGGCATACCAATGTACATCAACAGTTGTAATCTCTTCATTTTCATTAATGACCTTTATAACCTTGGCAATCCAAAATGGATAGCCAAGTGGATCTTCATCTGCTAACACTGCTATCATGCAACCCTCCTTAAGATCCTGCACAGAACCCCTGTAAAGGTCTTCCATGGCTTCATGTTGTGCATGTGATCTTCTAGAACCAATATAGATTTCTCTTTCCTCTACCTGTGGGAAATTAATAATAGCTTGAGGCTATTGTTGTTCAACATTGTGTGTTTCCTGATGTTCATGTTCATTTGGCATATTTTGTGGCCAAAAAAAAGGAGTCTTCAAAAGTGTATCCCCATTTACTGATCTTGAAATCATATCACTTTGATTACTGAAAAAAGACTCCCACCAAACTGAATCAGCAACATCGAAGTATTCATATGTATCTCTAATACATCTTTTAATTTCCTCTAGACATTCAAAATAATTTATCTCTCTCTTCTGCCTTCGTGCATTATGGAGTTCGGAAACTGACCGTAATAACAATATCTTTGATGAAAACATTGGACGCTCTGGAATGAACTTCAAAAATGCTAAACCTGATGATGGTCCCCATTCTTCAATAGTTGAATACTTCTTGCCCCATATAAGTTTTATCCCATCAATTTTTTTGATACGAAATTGATGCTGGAAGCTAATATCGTTAAGTTTTTCAATGCATTTCTCCTCACCATGCGATCCAAAAATAAACCTTCGCATGTCAATAGTTTCTTCCAACACATGAAAAACAGGCTCTGGAATGTATGATTTCTTAATACATTCAATTAATGATGGCAGGCTCCCAACACCTTTCCTCCTCAATGTTACTGAAAAACGACTGAACATTTGATCAATATGATCATGAGTATGCCCAACAAGAATGAAACCAACCTTTATCTTTTTAAAAATCCCCAATTCAACGAGCATGTTTAGATACCCAAAAAGAACTTGATTTTTGTTCTCACGACTTGTGTTGTCTAATTTTAAATACAAAACTTCAGGAAGAATCCTAGACCAATGAGTAACCACATCATGGATTATAGTTATGGTCAGATTTGCATCATTGTGAATATTTGGAGTTGTGAAGAAAACTCTTGGAAACATCTTCTCATTAAATACCATACAACCAACCAAGTGAAACTGAATGAAATTTTCCTCCTGTAATTTTTTTGGCGTGCGGAAAAAATGTGGAAGAAGTGTTTTCTTTTGGTCCATACCATCAATTATCAATCCCAAATATTTATTTGGATGATCATAACACTTCTTTCAATGTTTATACAACTTTTGTCTTTCACTTGTTTGCTGATTGCGATGGTCTTGAAGTTCTTTGACAACGGAATCTGTACATAAAATAAAAGAAACATATGAATAAATATATTTTCATAGTTGATAAGTATCAAATTTTAAAAAACAATGTTTTGAACACATACCTCTTTCCGCCTCTTGACATTTATCTCTTTTTGCTTTAAGAGAAGCACATGTGCTGCAAATCCCCATCCTTGTCTTCTTAGGAATACGAACATTGTTGAATTCAGTTTTCCATATCCTTGTAAAATAAAAATATGTAATAAAATTACCAATTCCTTCAACAACTTCTGCATAATCTTTGTATAACATGAATAATTCTCGTCTCGAGAAATTATCTGGAATATGTATTGTGTCTTTATTTGGCATACACTCTCCATGATTTGAAAAGAAGTATTTCATCCATGTCTTAGCAGTATTTGCAAACGGCCCCACCTCCCGTTTATAACGTGCTTCTGAATAATATGTGGGATCCCTTTCCAATCTATCCTGGATTCTTGACAAACGACAATTACCAATTGAATACAACATTTTGAACGCTTTTCTGCAAAGCAATACATTCCCAATATGATAATCATAACCTGCTAGTGTAGATTGCATGCAACCCACTAAATATGAATTTTGCATGCTTTTATTCATTGACATATATGTTTTCCTTTTCTCCAAAGCAAAGTTGAAATCCATATTTTTCAAGAAATCCCTTCGACAACATGCACTTGAAATCAAATGAACGACAGAACTTTTTGTCGTGAGATATTTTGTCCTCGCCCTTGTATAACTGGAATGCTTTGGATTGATATGAAAAGGTCTACTCCTACTCCTAGTTGCAATATTTTCTTGCAACGGTTTCATCATTCCATCATCCTTTGTAAAAGTAGTTTCATCACCATTAGGAGGAATATTATCCCCACTATCATCATCCTCAACATAGTTAAGAAATTCATCAACATCATTGCATGGAAAATTTTCTTTACCATCATCAGTTGAAGAAAACATTTCACAAGAATCATCGACACTTTTGTAACCCTGACTCAAAAGAAATTCTTCACCATCTTGACCCATGCTTTCAAATTCTTCCCCGGGAGGATTCAATTCTTCATCACCATGAGTGTCTTTGAAATGGTCACTTGGAGAAAATGCAATATTCAGATCTGTGCCTCTAAAATTATCATTTGCAAGAAACTCTTCATCCTCCTCTTCCTCAGTGGTGCTCTCATAATCCTTGGGATTAGGCATAAGTGGAAGCTTTGAATTTGTATTCACTAGAATTTCTTCATCCTGCCCCTCCCCTTCCTCACTGAAGCTCTCATAATCCTTAGGATTAGGAATAAGTGAATGCCTTGAATCTGTATTTATTGGAAATTCTTCATCCCCCCCTTCATCAGTGGTTAAATTATAATCGTTATGATTAGGATGAAGTGAAAATTTTAGCTTTGGAAATTCATCCCCGTCTTCATCAGTGGTGCTGGCATAATCCTTAGGATTAGGACAAAGTGGATATTTTGACGCTGCAAATTCTTCATCCCCCTCTTCCTCAGTGGTGCTGACATAATCCTTAGGATTAGGACGAAGTGCATATTTTGACTTTGTAAATTCTTCATTCCCCTCTTCATCTGTGGTGCTGACATAATCCTTAGGATTAAGACGAAGTGGAAATTCTGACTCTGGAATTTTTTCGTCCCCCTCTTCATCAGTGGTGCTTGCATAATCCTTAGGATTAAGATGGAGTGGAAATTTTGACGCTGTAAATTTTTCATTTTCCTCTTCATCAGTGGTGCTGGCATAATCCTTAGGATTGGGACGAAGTGGATGTTTTGACTCTGAAACATTAGCATTCCCCTCTTCATCAGTGGTGCTCGCATAATCCTTACAATTAGGACGAATTTGATATTTTGACTCTGGAAATTTTACATCCCCCTTTTCATCAGTGGTGCTGGCATACTCCTCAGGATTAGGACAGAGTGGATATTTTGACTCTACAGATTCTTCATTCCCCTCTTCATTTGTTGTTCTCGCATAATCCTTAAGATTAAGCTGAAGTGGATATTCTTCATCTCCTTCTTCATCAATGGTGTCCTCATAATCCTTGGGATTAGGACGAAGTGAAACTTTGGACTCTAGAAATTCTTCATCATGCCCTTCATCACTGTTGCTTTCATAATCCTTAGGATTAAGAGTAAGTGGTATAACTGGCGCTCGATTTACAGAAATTTCGTTTTGCTGCACCTCATCAATTTTGTTCTCATCATCTTTAGGATAACGACCAAGTCGATTTTTTGACTCTCTATTCATGGTGAACGAACTCCCATTATATTCATCACTCTGAATAGAGTTGTTGCGTGACGAAGATGTTGATGTTCTAGAAAGAAAAACTTCGCTATCAGAAGAAACCATGGCTTTCAACAAGAATAGGTTGAATGATACAAATTCCTCTCCCACTTACAATATAAAGCTTAAAGACTGAAATTTTCCCTCCAAAAAAATTCGCGAAAAAATTTCCCTCCAAAATTTCCCCCCAAAAAATTTCGCGAAAAACTTTCCTTCCAAAATTTTCATTTCATATATTTGCTACAAATATTAATCAAAAAATGTATTTAACATTTTTTTTAATAAATTGTTTATGTTGAAATATTTTACCGATATTTATATTCAAAATATCCACAAAATATTTCTATCATGGATGCCTTCCAAACTAAAATAATGTTTTTATTTGAATGATTTAACATTGACTAGATGTAAGTATTAACTATAATATTACTATAATACCTACATGAAAATATTAACTATTTTAACTATAATGACTACATGTAAATATTTTAAATTTTAAATTTTAAACTTACGTTATATTCATCTAAAATTTATTTCAAAATTTATTAATAAACTGTTGGTCTTCAAATATTTCACCGTACTTTCTATTCAAAATATCCACAAAATATTCCTTTCATGCATGTCTTCGAAACTAAAATAATTTTCTTATTTGAATGGTTTAAGATTGACTACATGTAAATATTTACAAAAATAACATGTAAATATTAACTATTTAAACTATAATTAACTACATGTACATATTTTAGATTTTAAAATTTAATCCCATGATTTTAAATATTAATTACATGTAAATATTAACTATGATAACTAAATGCAAATATTAACTATTTTATCTATAATATTAAATATAATTAATTACATGTAAGTATTTCATATTTTAATTTTTAATCTGAGATTATATTTGAATTATTCAACATTCAGTACATGTAAATATTAAATAAAATATTAATTATGATAACTACATGCAAATAATAAGTATTTTAACTATAGTATGAACTATAATAAACTAAATTTAAATATTTTAAATTTGAAATTTTAATCCCACATTCGTTAAACAGTAAACCAATCAGACAATATACGCTATTTAAAAGGAATGATTGTTTCTATTCATCACATCACATCAAGTTTTCTGGTATTTGTTAGAGCAAATTTATGGAGGTGTTGCGTTGGCATTGGTAACTTCGTGGAGGCATTGCATTGGCATTGGAGGCGTTGTGTCGCTATTGGTAATTTTGTGGAGGTGTTGCATTGACATTGGTAACTTCGTGAAGGCATTGCATTGGCATTGGAGGCATTGTGTTGCTATTCGTAATTTTGTGGAGGCGTTGTGTTGGCATTGGTGACAACAGCTTTTTGCATTTCAAAGGTTAGTTTTCCTTCTATTCTATCAATTTAAAGACGATTTTGGGGAAAATCTGTTTTTCTATAGTTTTTTTGTGTCCAAAAACTACTTTTTAAAGGTTTTTAGGTTCAAAAACCTTGATTTTTTAATATTTTTTTAGTGAAGAAAATGCAAAAAAAACTAAATTTTTTAGGGTTTTAAGAACAAAAATTTAGATTTTTTTTTCTTTTTTAAGACTTATAGGTTCATTTAGACAGAAAAATCCATAAAATGACCATACACATAAAATAAAAAAAAAAGTAATATTATAACATTTTTTATTTGTTTTTTTTTTTATCATAAATATATCAGTGATTTCATTATTTAAATTTTTTTTTTTTTATTTGAGAATTTTTTTATTTTATATTCTATTTTATTTTATTTTTTTAATTTTAAATCTTCGTTTTATTCTTTTTAATTTTAAATCTTTAATTTTTTTTTCTTTATATATATATATATATATATATATATATATATATATATATATATATATTATAATTGTATTGTGATATAGTTTTTTTTTTTTTTAATTTATTATATTGTTATATTAAAACAAATGTTTTTATTTTATTTTATTTATTATATTGTTTTTTTTTTAATTATATGATGTTTAGAAACCAAACATAATTGTGATTTAATAATTTTTTTTTAATTTGTTATATTTTGATATTTTTAACATTTTCTTTTAATTAATAGATAATGTTTTAATAATTATATTATAAAAAAAAAAAAATTAAAAATCGAAATTAAAAAAAAATTAAAAAACAAAATAAAAATTAAAAAAAATTAAAAAAAAAAAATTTTAAAGTAAATAAAAATTTAAAAAAATAAAAAAATAAAAAATAAAAAAAACAAACGTGCCAAGGCCCGTTCTATGGGCGCCGGGGGCCGGCCGAGTGGCACCACGGGGGCGGCCCAGCCCGCCTCACGGCCCCGCCTGGGCCGAGGGCCGATTCGCCCGCCCGATGGGCGCCAAAGGCCGGCCAGGCAGCGTCACAGGGGCGGCCCAGCCCGCCTCATGGTCCCGCCTGGGCCGAGGGCCGATTCGCCCGCCCGATGGGCATGGGGGGCCAGCCGAGCAGCGCCACGGGGGCGGCCCAACCAACCTCTCGGCCCAGGTGGGGCCGTGAGGCTGGCTGGGCCGCCCACGTGGCGCCGCCCGGCCGGCCCCCAGTGCCCAATGGGCGGGCCTTGCTATTCATTTTTATTTTTTCTTTAAATTTTTATTTTTTATTTTTTTTTAACAAAACTTTTTTTTATTTTGGTTTTTTTATTTTTATTTTTTTATTTTCTTTTTAAAATTTATTTATTTATTTATTTATTTTTAATAATTTATTTTAACAAAACATTTTTTAATTTTGATTTTTTTAAATTTTATTTTGTTCTTTAATTTTTTTTTGAAATAATTTGTTTTAATAAAACAATTAAAAGTTCATAAAAACATTGTTATGTATAAAAATAAAAATAAAAATTGTTATATAATATAATAAAAACATTGTTAAATAATAATTGTTAAAAATTTCAAAATATAACCCAATATATATATATATATATATATATATATATATATATATATATATAAAGTCATTAAACAACAATTACGATTTGTTTTTAAACATTATATAATTAAAAAAAAAAATACAATATAATAAATTAAAAGAAAAACATTTGTTTTAATATAACAATATAATAAATTAATTAAAAAAAACTATATAACAATACAATTAAAAAAATAAAAAAATATATAATATTATAACATTTGTTATAAATAGTTAGTAACTTTTTTGTTTTTTTTTTAATATTAAACAAAAACTGAAGTTTGAAAATACTAGTTTATTTTTTTTAAATTATTTTATACAATTTAAACACATTTTTAATTTTTTTATAAAATGTATTCAAAACATATTATATAGATATATATACATATGATCTATAATATTTTGTTTTTAAATGAAAATTTTTATAGTTAATTTTACTGCTTTAATTTCAAACTATTTAGTTTTAGAAATAAATTTTGTTTATTAAATTTATTTTATTTGCAATATTTTTCCATTAACTAATATATATATATATATCAGGAAAATGGCATCAAAAAATATTTCTGTGAATGTTTCTGCACCTAGGGCAGCAGCTCCCAAATCTACAGCTGCAGCTCGACGCACTATGGATACAACTCCCAAATCTAAAGTTGCAGCTGGGCGCACTATGGACACTATTGGACGCAATAAGGATATTGTTGCACACACTAATAAAAGTCAAGCAAGTGGGGCACCAGGTTCATTAAAGCTTATTTCTGATTGGAAGAACGCCGAGGAAATAGATAAAACTGATTTCTCATGGTATCTTGAAGACAGTGAAATGGAGGCTGATATACACATCTATCTGATTTGTGGTATGATTGACTTAAATGAGCCATATGATGTGATGGGAAGAGTACGAGACATATGTATGGTCCCGAATACAAACATTATTTATGTTCTTGCAAGGAAGGCTCAGAAACGTGAGAAGGTTAGATATCGTCTATCAATCGTCAAGTATGACACAGATGAAATATCTTCAAAATTTTCTAAAGAAATATCAAGCAACATTGCAAATAACATTGTAAGTATGCTTATTTTTATTTCCTCTATGCATTATTGTAAGAATGATTCAATTTTTTATAAATTATTGATCATTGACATGTTTTATTTTGTTTCATAGGATTTTGTTCCGGGTCTTTCAAATATGTTTGATGGTATTTATATGTTGGTGCCAAATGTTATGGATGTGATCAAAACTTTCCACAAAGACAAAGCAGAGGAAAGGAGATTGAAGCAAAGAGCAATAACTCGTGACACTGCAACAGTACAAAGAGGGGATCAACCAAGAGTCACTAAGGTGGGTCAATTTAGTAAACTTAAACATGTTTCTTTTGAAGGTGTCGAACATGAAACAGAAAATTATGATAGAATTAGTGAGGAGGAGATTAGAACTGTTGTGCAAAAGGAGAAAAAAAATCAGACACCAATAAGAAAAATTGCCAAAGATGTCTCTCTTTTACCTCATGAAGGAGAGCTTGTTTATAAAAAAACTGATATGTTATCCAATAAGACTAGGAAATCAAATATTGGTGAACCTATAAAGGTCGTGAGCAGCAGTGAAGAACAAATTGAAAGCTCTCACGAAAGCAGAGAAATCATAACACCAGGTGCTGAGTTAGAGGATGGCATTATTAAAACAAAACAAAATGCTATTCGACAAGAGTTGAGGAAGAATAAATTAATTCTTGGTGGTCAAACATTTGAGCTTAATGTTAACCAATTTTATGGCCCAGATGAAGGAAAATCTCAATATCAAATTAGAAAGGCCCATCACCTACATGTACATAATCTGAAAACATTGTTCAGGTTCAATCCATATGTGCATGTGGTGGATTATGTGGTTCTTGTCGATCCATGTCAAGTTCCCAACAAACAAGCATTTGAAAAGACAAAATGTTTTGATTATAAATATTATGTAATTGGAGGGAACCATTCAATAGAGGCTAAGAGACAATTGATTGCAGAATATCCCAATAACTATCTTTTTCAAACAGGGAAATGCATCATTTACGCTGGCTTAACAGAAATGGAATCAAAATTATTGGCATGGGATCATAATGCAGATAATGAGTATAGAATGAAAATGAATTTCATCCAAAGGGTCAGATTTATTCATAATGAATTCATAGAAAAATGTGGTGGGGATAAGACACAAGTTAGTGTAGCATTTCGAAAGGAATGTTTAATGGAAACAAGTTATCAAATTGATGAAAAAAAAGAAAAATATGGAAAATTGAATACAAATCTCTTTAGAGGCAAATATAACATTTTTTAGTTGGCATTTAGAACTGGGGAGGTATGGGATTTGATTGATGAGATTTTTGATCGGTGGGAGAATATTTCCATAAAAAATCAGAAGGTTAGAAAGAGTAAACCCATAATATGTACCAACAGTAAGGGGGGTCCTGAAATGAAGCAGCTTCCAGAGGATATGACTATTACACCTTGGAGAACAATGCAAGGGGTGAAGGATGATAAATTAGTCAAATCAGTATTAGCCCGTGTGAAGTCGGGTGAATTATCAATGGAAGAAATGTGTGCAGAATTTCAAAAGTAAGTTTCTTGAATTATTTCTTATTTTTCTTTCATTATAATTTTCTTTTAAATAAAACATAATGATGTTGGTAGAATTTGTTATACATGTCAATATATTAATGCTTTTAACTTGATTTATTCAGTCAGAAATTTTTTATGAAAATACAAGAACACATGGTTAAAATGTTGAATGAAGACAATTGGGATGATGTTGTACACAACTACCCAGAAGCAAGTTCTACATCAACACTAAAAGAGTTTTATATTGCATTCAATAAGGTATGTTGATTTATAAATTTATTTTATTCATATTTAAACTATTTTTATTTTATTACTTATACATATCTATATATATATTTTTATGTCATTAAAGATGTCGAAGAAGGATGGAAATGGAGTACCAAATACTTTCAAAAGCTTTATTGAAAAAATTAAGATGGAGAACATGAGAAGGAAGCATCTTATGAATGTTGAACTAGATCCTACTCTTAATCATTACATTTGGAATGGGCTCGATAGTGTCCAATATCAAATAATACAAGGTGATTGTGAAGACATTGCATCACTAATACCTAAAAGGGAATATGGCCTAGTTATTGCAGATATTCCTCATGGTTTCAATTTCCCAGACATTGAATATGATAGAGAACCATATACTTATCAAGCTTTTAGTAAAGTGGTTATGGGTTTTCAAGAAGTGACAACATCACCACTTTGGCAATTTGTGACATTTCATTCAGACACACAGTTTCCAATGTTATTAACAAGCTTCAAGGGTAAAGCAAACTCAAGGATGCAACTTACATGGTAAGACTTTGAAATTGTATGTTTGATTCCTCCTAAATTTTTTTATTCATGTAAAATTTAATTGAAATTTTACTATGTTATGTTACAGGAAAAAGTCAAATATTGTTTCTTTCGAAGATCAGCCTATTATAAATGATTGTGAGTACATCCATGTTGAATGTTGGACAAAAGACGATAGCTATAAGCATATTATTATGAATCGAGTAGATGGGAAGAGTCATAGTCAAGTATTGGTTTATGATGCAGTTGCAAGAAAACTAACATATGAGGATAAAGATGCAAAAGGAGATATAGTTAACATTTATCAAAAACCACAAGCATTGATTAACTATCTTATAGATCTATGTTTAAATGAAGGAGAATGGGTTTTGGATTTATTCTCAGGTTCAGGTAAGTTTTAATATACAAATTTAAATTTAAATATTGTCTTTTTTACTTTTTATGTCTCCATACTAATTTTCTTACTTATTTTTTTTGTGCTTGATGATTAGGTACAACACTAGCATGTTGCCTACTAAAAGGAAGAAATTGCATTGCCATTGAGAAAGACTCATTTCAATGCAAATTTATTCAACAAAGAATTAATGCTCTTAAATTCCTTCCAGATGCGAAGCAAGAAGCTGGTTTGAGGAAAGGAGATTTTAATGAATCACGTGTGGCAAAAAAAGCAAAGGAACCTCAACCACCATTATATGGAATGATTGGAAAGGGACACTTTGGAAGATTTGCTGACATGAAAGATCCATTAGAAGACGGCAATGATCAAAATGAAGAAGAAAATGTTGCGGAAGAAGCCATCAATGTTGTTCTAGATGATGTTGAAGATGTATTAGTTGATATTGTTGATGATGTTTAAGTTATGCTTGCAAACAAAGCTTATTTTTGAGAACTATTAATTAGTTTTACTTGTAATGTTTAGACTTTGATATTTTATGAGAACAACCCTTTTTTTTTGCAAAAAGCATGTGATTGCTATTATTTTTTGACATAAAATTCAATAAAAATGTTGTTTTCTTAAGTTTTTTTGTTAAGATTCTCCCAAAAAATTAGTTTATTTAACATGTTTTTTCCAACAAAAACTCTGTAAAAGTGTATTTTTTGCATTGTATTTATATTGAAAATTTGTATTTTTTTGTCATATGGTTCAAAATATTGGTTTTTTAGCGAAATTTTTTTGATGTGCATTGAAAAATTATTTAACAATACATAAACATGTAGAAAATATAAACTTTAGAATATTGACCCTTTTTCCATCTTTTATGTATGTGAAAAAGTGAATATATCATTACAAGTTTTTATTTTTTTTTTAAATATTTTTTTATTTTTAAAACACAAGTACATAAATGCACTTAAAAATAAACATCTCACAAAAGAAGAAGACATTAGAAAATCTATAGTGTCAAAATCAATCCTATAAAAAAACGTTGGTGATGATACACCACCACTATTCAAAATCGACATAAAAAATATCACTTAAAAAAAAAAATGAAAAAAACTTAAAGTGCCAAAAACATGCTCAAATTTTTTTTTCTTGATTCTGCATCGCCACTTTTTAAAAATCAGGTGTTTTTCTTGATACTTCAAAAAGTAGGTAACAATGAGGTTACCTATTTCATCGGTAACATTGTTGTACTAGCTAAAGTGTTAGTACTACTAATGTCTGCACTCTGTTTTTCATTGTTTTGAGTGCCTTTCTCTTTTCCATTGTCAGAATTCACAGCCACTGTTTTATCCTTTTGTTTGACAATTTTAGGCTTGGTTACAGTGTTGTTTTGTGGAGATTTTTCAGAGGTTTTGTTGTTGGGAGTTTGCTGACTGGTTTTGCTTCTAAGGTCATATTCTTTTTCAGATTCTATGATGACATTTTCCATGTCTTGATAATAATTTTCATCATCATCTCTTCTGTCATCATAAGGTGTGTATAGACCTTGTTTTCTATGATAATGAATCTCAAAGTCATCATTATCTACCCCCAGCATGTTGATATCATCCTCCTCTGCTATTTTATCTGTTTCCTCAACCTCACTTACATAGTTTTGATGAAAAGGAGGAGTGATCTGCTGATCATCTTCCCTAGGTCTATTTGGAGGTTGGTTCCTTCTAAAATTCTGATTTTGGTAATGATTTCTACTTTGAGGAGAAGTTTGGTTTTAGCTTGCTTGTGCTCTCTTAATTATGCTCATCTATTTCATCATCTCACCCATCATTTTCTCCATATTTCATTTGGAAGTAGAAGGTGTGGATTCCTCTCTAAAGGATACTCTCTTTTTAGTTTTCATTCTTGCTCTCTTCTCCATTAAGTTGACTTCTACAGAAAGAGCTCCTTTCTGCATATCTTCAAGAGTTGAAAAATCTCTCTCTCTCAGCTGATAGGTCATGTCAGAGTCAAAACCTTCAGGAAACTTGTTTAAAGCTGAGCCCTACAGAGGTTTTATTTCTGGGGAAAGTGCATTATACACACTATTAAATCTAGTGCAATAAGCTTGCACACTTTCCCCAGTGTTTCTATGGAGGTTCTTGTAATCAGAAAGGACTTAGAGAGGATTCTTCTTTACTTCCCATTTTTTTAAGAATGTTTGATGGAAGGCTTGGAGATCATTAATACTATGGGGGGCTAGACCTTTAAACCATTTTCTTACTTCTCCCCCAAAACTCTGAGCAAATAACCTAAGCTTGACAGAATCATCATCAATTTCATTTCTGTCAAAGTAGTCATTCATTTTATCTACATGTTGTGATGCAGTTGTAGCGTTACTAGCATCATACAATGGAATTTTGGACTGATAGTCCTGTGGAAGATTGACTAATGGTGCAGGAAGGACTAAGGGAGCATACCATGTTGCCATGATATGTGGTGGGGGTGGATTTACAAGAGGTGGATTAACAAAAGGGAAAGTGGGCTGAAGTGGAGTGGTTTGAACAGTGTATGTAGGGTGAGCAGAAGTGGATGGACCAGGAGTAGATTGTTGAGCTGATCTTGGGTGAGAGACACCTAAGTTGTGTAGGAAATGAAAATCAGGAGGTGTTTTTTCTCTGTTTCCAGGATGTTCACTTGTTTCAGGAGATGAAAGTGAAGACTCAGAATGTAACTGATCTAAGTCACCAAGAGACCTAGTTCTAAAAGGATTTACTAAGTCAACTTGTGATTGTTGTAGAGCTGAAAGATTTTCAGGGACTGAATTAGCTCTCAAGGGTGATCTGAAAACAATTAACAATTTAATCCTAGGAGACTTCCTAAGAATACTTTCTAGGTTATCAACTATCTCAAGTGGATCAGGGTCAGGATAGGCTCTAGTATGAATCTTTCTAGGAGCCACTATGTTGTTTTTTTTAGACCCAAATAAACAAGAAAAGTTCAACTAGGTATGACAATCTTTGAGAGGTTAACTAATATGATTACACAAATTTTTATCCTACCGTCCTCTAACTGAGTTTGAAAGATATTACAATGATAAGGGTTCTTCCTAGGGATTCTTAAGGTCTGTTAAGGATTTTGGAGTTGCTAAGTGGAAGTTTTTAGCTCTTTTCAGACGTAAAAGGTTTTATGGTCCACCACCATGTTTATTGAATACCAATCTGAAATATTTTTAGGTTTTCTAAGTTCTTTTTCAATTGTGTGGTTTCTAATAGTATCCTAACTTTGTTCAAAACTTTGCTACGGTTAAGAGACAATGACAGTCTACTCTTATGGCTAAGCCAGCTGATTTTTCAAGTTAGATAAAGGCTTAAGAGAATCCTAGGGTTTACCTAGTTTTTCACTGATTCAAACAAGTTTTACCATGATTACCTTTCTTGGTGGTGCTTGAAAAGGTTGCTTTTAACTCACAAGGTTTTATAAAAATGAAAATGATTCTGGGTTTGTCCCCAGCGAAGTCGCCAGAAATGTTAGGAATCTGTAATTTTAGTAGATTGGTGAGACTAAAACTGCATAAGAAACATTATTTCAACCACTTTGGGATTCTAGGATCTAGCCCTCCTGAATCCGGAGAGGGATCTCTCCAATAAGTACAAAGATGGATTTGTCTTTGAAGTTTGGGGTAATGATATTAGGCTAGTTATGAGGGCCAAGGGTTTTGTTTGTTTTTTGGATGGTTGAGCATGAATATTACTCGAGGGGAAAGTTCTAAGTGAAAAAATTTTCAAAGGTGAGAAGTTGCAAGTGAATAGAACAACTAGGCTAAAAAGATAGATATAACGCTGGTTTTTTGTCCATTTGGCTATGGAGTCATAAGAGGGCTTTAATTGAACAACAACATCAAGACTGATCCAAGGGGCAAGTCATCTATATCACAAGATTATTGAGATTTAAAATGATAGAATGGGAACAATAAAGTGTTAGAGGGGTGGAAACTGATAATAATTTCACAAGGGATTTATAGTCAGTCCAAACAAGAAAAGCCTCTTAAGTAACTATTTAAAACCAACCAATGGCAGGGCTAACCATTGCCCTCTTGGGCATGTTTGTATTAAATTGGCTTAATTGACAAAAAATCCAGTAATCCACATAATTACCTTCAGAAATTATGAAAACATATAAGGGAAACAAAGTGTAACTTAAGATCAGATAAAGTACTTTTAAACCTAGTCTGCTTTCAGTTAACACCAAGGGAAACTTTTAGAATCTGCCTTTGGAGAAAAGAAGCTAGAAACAGGGAAAACCATCACTTTTCTAGTCTAATTTTAATAAGAAAATAAGGAAAATAACTTTCAAGAACAATTTTTAAAGCAAACAGTAGGACGAGGGAACTCCGGCATTCCTAACTGATTAAACTGTATTAAATCATTCTTAAATAAAAAAATTGGAGGAAAACATTGAGATAAAGCTTTTCAGCCAGAGAAGGTTACTAATATACAACAGCTCCTAACTCTATAAATGATGTTCTTTATCAGAGAATAGTGAACAATATGACATACATAGAAGGAAAAAAATAACAAAGAAAGGGGCACTTCACCAGTGATATAGACCAGGATCCCAAGAAGCAGCTTGTTATTGATGTCAAACCAGTTACAGTACTCAGGTCCAATGTTTCAATTTAGCAATCATCTTCACTATTCAGCCTAACTAATCTATCACAAGCAGAGCTCCAAGGGCCAGTGAACACTATTTACAAATCAAAATTTTAAGCTCAAATATATTTCAAAGTTCTACAACCAACCCCTCACTCATCTTCTGCAGTAGTATATATAGAAGGATGAGGAGGTGAAATCTGATAAAAGATCTCAATTACAATTAATACAGATTTAATGGTTTCTTGGCCTTTGGGGGCTCAATGAAGAAACTTACATAGGTGTCCTCTGTATTAAATGTTTTTACATAAATATTAAGCTCGGTGGGAGATTTTGTTGACCTTTGAGGCTCTGTGTGGCATCAAAGTAACTCTGCAGATGTTTGTCATTAATTTCCTTGGCATATTTTCTTCTTGGCCGCGTTTTGAGACAAATATCTGATCCTAATAAATAAATTCGGCCTCTGATTGAATACTTTTAGGCACAGGTGGCATCGTGGTAGCTAGAGGGATCAATTTGCCTCAATTGTGGCGGTGGAGGTTTTCCTGTCGATAAAACACTTCAAATTTTCTTTAAACTGTGTTTTAAATCAGGGATTAGGCTTTTGATAAACATTCTTAGCCGTGATCCCCAGAAATATGTCTTTCATCCTCTGTCCTGGTTCATTTTGGTCTTCGTCACTGATACTCTCTGACTGTGCCTGATTCATGGTTTTTCTGATATACAGGGCTGCGGAGGGTTATGTAGCATCAATGCTTGATGAATGATTGATGAAAACGTGGATTTAACACCTGCGAAGGATTTTCTTTGCTGAATTGGGGGCGGGAGGATCGTCACCCTCTGCCTTTGAAATTTCTTCAAAAATGGCGAGAAAATCATTTAAACCCTGCAAAATACAAACAAATATTAAAAAATCCTGCATATATAGGTATATTGCTATAGAAGGCATGTGGAGTAAGCATGGCCATTGGATGGCATCATCGAACGGTTAGGATTTATCGGGAGAAGTCATAGAGAAGGCGGAATAATTGTTAAATCAGAGCCGTCGATCGTGCAGAGATTGACGATCGGGAGCGGAAACGAAGAGTCAAAGCAGAAAATGTTTGATTGGGCAATGAATCAGGGTGATGGAATATGGACCATCGATCTGCAGATCAGATTGAAAGCGGAGATTTATTGAATGTTGCGTCGTAGCCCAGTTAACTGTCGGGCATCTTCGGTGAGCGATAGCCATTGGATGGGCGGCCTCAAATTGGACGGTACGCATCAATATCGCGCCATGTCAACGTCCAAACGTTAACATGTGATGGACGATGGTTTTGTGAACAGTGCCCAGGCCACGTGTCAACCGTTGAATGGAATCGCTACCAATCGAGAAAAAACTGCCCTCGCCCAAAGGCGGTGCAATGAATACCGCATAGTTTTTGGAATGGGTTAGTGGATGGAGGGGACCACAGGAGAGATGGACTCCACACCGTCGATCTGCAGATCAGATTGACGGTGGAGATTGATTTGAATTTCAGACCGGCGGAAAAATTATGACATAATAAAAAATCGAAAAATTAACATAACCAAAGGTTTATATTAATTTATGATGCGGCTTGGCGCCCGACTGTGGGACCTTTGGGTGTATGGCGGATAATACAACCGGGGTTTATGGAGGAAGGGACTTTAGACTAAAATACATATAAAACATGCATTTCAATGGTTTAGAGGGGTTCTGATAAGGCAAAGAAGGAGTCTTTAAACCTTATCAAAGGGTTTTGATGAAGGGGAAAGGGAAAAATCATGAAAATGAGGGATTTTTCATGGGAGATGAAAGGGTTAAAATGAGGTTAGTTTTGGAAGAAGGAAAAAAGGAAAAGGTGCTTGCAGAAGTATTCTGGCTTGGAAATCAGCAGGATTTCTAAGTGTAAAATGGGAACAGCAATGAAGTTCGGACAGATGATAGGCATGAGGCATTCAAGAGTCTTCAAGAGCCAAAAAATTTTAGCAATGAAATTTGTTCCTTGAAGGCTCAAAAATTATTAGCCACCTTTTGCTATAAAAAATATTATAGGTGGTTAAAAAATCCCACATACATGCTGTGCCTAGGATAACAGCTAGGACTTATACAATAATATCTGAGTACATGAGATACAAATACAACCCAAATTCCCCCTATAAACGGGGAAGTGCTTGCAAAATCTGACTGATACATGCAAATCAAAAAGGTGCTGCAAGCGGCTAAGGCCATCATCATCAAATATATGGAGTTGCATCAAAGGCTGCAATGAAGAGGTCATCCAGGCATGTGGGGGGCTACTTGAAGGGCCAACCCCTCATGAGGGTTGAGACATCTCACACACACTCGGGAATCACCAATAGCGGCTTCTACATCACTGGAACATCAAGTAGACAGATCTTGATCATGCTGAAAGGAGCTAGAGTGGAGAAACAATCAAGTGACAGGGTAATGAGAAATCCCTTTTCCTGATCCGAGGTACCGAACAATTGTAGAAGCTGGAACCAAGGTACACCGCCCTCTAGAACTGTATTCTGGAGGGAATGAGCTGATGTCGACAGAAGGATATCTGTCGTAGGTGAGGCAATAAGGGATCCTCAACTAAGGCATGAGAGCAAATAATAGAGTGACTAACAGACTTCACTAGTGATGATGATGAAATGGGGGGGACTGAGTAGCGAATGGACGACTTCCCTTGTTAGAGCATAAAGGGCATGGATGACTTGGCAGTGACTGACACAATATCGTGAGGGATAGGGGACAGTGAGGCTAAAGGCCATAATTTTCAACACGAGAGAGGGACTAAGAAATGAATGATGGAGGACTAAAGCAGGATACAAAGGGACTTAGGATAGACTCCATGAATGTGATGATGACTCAACTCGAATGATCTAAAAAAGGGTGACTCGGTGGTGCTGCCACATAGTAAAGGTCCAATGGGGGACCATAAAAACATGAGTACAAGGGGGTATCTCATGAAGAAAATTGACACAAACAAGGACAAGAAAGTCGGTAAAGTGGTGCCCCAAGTAAAAGTGTTGTAAGTGAGGAAATTAAATTTAGAAGAGAGGTTAATAGATTCTTCGTGGAAAAAATGTGTCCTAGTGAAGTATCGAGTCACGGAAAACTAATAGATGCCCAGTTGAGTGCTCGGTGAGAGCTTTCCAATGGTGCAGACGGTTTGTCAAACGGGGCTACGGTTTGGTCGCAGAGAGTGAAAGAAAAATCAGGGGTTTCTCTTCTAATAAGGCATTTTCCCTCCAAATGCAGTTATTTGCTTGTGTAGTTGTGGTGAATGTGGAGAGGAGAGAAGGCCCTAAATCTTGCGGTGATCATAGCGGACAAACCAACTGTTGGAATCGAGATCCGTCAGTTGCAGGTAAGAGGCCTAATCCTACTCTTTCTTTTTGATGGATTGAAAGTTTAGATTAGGGTCCCAAATATCAGGAACGGACCCTCCTTCATCTTCACGGCCGGGTCGCACTATTTGGGCCAAAAATTATGACCTGGGAAGCAGGTTTTGGCCAACAAAGTGCGACCTATCCTAGGATTTGGCCAAAAAGTGCGACCTGTCAGATGGAGGTGATTTCAGTGCTGTTGTGGGTTGAGAGTCAGGTTTTGTGTAATTGAATAAAGTTTTTTGGTCTGTATACTGACAAAGATGATGTTTTGTGCAGATATGGTATACATACGAATCAAGTGGAGAGAGAGAGACCTGGGTGCATTACGGTCAGAAATCCAAGTGGATCAGGGTGTCCGTCAGGCATTGGCTAGGTTTGGGGTTCTGAAATTTGTGGAGAACCCTCTGATGAGAGCTGGGGTGTTACACCATTTTTTGGTCATCTAACCTACTACCATTAGATGGACCCAAGTACACCATGTAAGACCAATTTTACCCTAAGTAAAATTTCTTTCACTATGTAAAATAACTTAATAAAACACATTTATTAGGTTGTTTATGGTCTAAACAGGAAACCCCAAAATGAAATATTAAACAAACCTATATTTGTTTGATTTTCCTCAAGGGATAATTAATTAAACAATAAATTAATTATTATTCCTGGTCATGTTTAACCCAAAACAAAGAAATTAATTAGATAAATCTTTAGTTATCTTATTATTTTCTAGGAATAATTATTTAAATCTTATTTAAATAATATTCCTTGTTAAATATGACTAAATCACCCATAAATAATTAAATAAATCATTACTTATTTGATTATCTTTCAACCACTTCCTTAAAATGATAAATAAATCATTTATTTATTTATTATTTCCAAAAAAGGGATTTGACCCAAGTCAAATACTTTTTCCCTCCAACAAATATAATAAAATATTCCATAAAAGGTGGATCTAGATTTGGTTAATGTTATTTTAATCATGCACCAAGATCTAGAATGACCCAATATTTTGTTATAAATAGGAGGGTTTGCTCCTACCATTCTTCACCTTTTGTTGCCTATTAGATCACTCTGGATCTATACTCTTGGTCTGAATTTGAGCCATTATCATTGTCATATTTTCCATTATTTTTTGTGTGAGCTCCCTTTGAATTCTATCTTTGTCTGGGTTTTCTACACCAACAGGAGAGAGAAATGCTAGATCTAAAGTGTTGAGGACTTCCAAGAACCCATCCCATTGAGGAGAATTGGAAACACCTTCTTGTTTTCCTCCCAGGTGCTCTTAATACAAAAAATTCTTTCAAAAAATATTGTTCTTGTCTTGTCTATTGGATGTATGGAGCAAAACCTTATTTTTATTGCTTAATGTCTCTTTATGCATAGATCTGGTTTTTTGCAGCACTTGTCTTGATCAACTAATTGCAAATCTGAAGATATTGGCAGTCATATTTGATGTTAGGGCTATAAGTTATGCGTAGCTAAAGTGGTATTTTTTCGTACACTTCGACAAAAGATTCATACTAACAACTAGCGACTCCACTGGGGATTTTCAATTACGACCGTTGTCGTTTTTCATATTCCTGCATATCCAGCTACTTTAGACCCTAGGGTTTCTTTTCAGATTTTTTTTTCCTATTTTTATGTTGTTTTTCACCTATAGAACCCTAAAAAATTAAAATTTATAACTTCCACGTGTTTCTGGACCTATTGCACAAGTGACAGACATTAGCCGCAACTGAGATGACAACTTTTTCGGAAATCTGCCGCCGGGATACCCGGAGCTTCAGGTCGCACTTTTCAGCCTAAAAACTGCGACTTGGCCTCCAGGTCACACTTTTCATCCCATTATCTGTGACTTGCATAGAAAACAGGTCAGAACCTGCAACCTGCCAGTTTTTCTGCTATTTTTATGCAATTTTTCTGGGCTTTTCTGAAGCTTCTGTCAGGGTTTTCTAGCCTCTGTCTCAGCCCGTTTAGACCTGTTTCTGATCTGTTTTTCTCATCTAAGTGGGAACATAGCCCCCTAGGGCTTCAGTGCCCTCCACTTTTGGTGGAAGAGTTTTAACTGTTTCAGGTGTCTGTTTTTTCAGAGTTTCAGCCACTCCTTCTTCAGATTTGGTACCTCCTTTTCAGATCCCTTTTAATCAGCTCTTCTTCCTTTCAAATCACCTCCTGAATTTTTTTTTGGATCTACCTTTAGGGCCTCCTCTTTGTCCCTTCTTCTTTTTGCTGATTTCCTCCTTTTTTCCAGCCATCTTGCCTCTACCTCTTGGATGTGTTCTGCACCTCTTTTTAGTAGATTTTTCCTTTAGATCCCTATCCCTCCCCACCCTAGATCTATTGGCCTATTTTTAGTGTGTTTTGACTAGATTTTTTCCCTCTGTTAGACTAGTTTTGAGAGACCCTCCTTTTTGGGATAGATCGATGCATTGTTAGCTGTTAATTTTCTGTTATTTCAGCATTATATACTGTTCTCTGCAGATTTATTTTCAGTTACACAACACACTTTTTATTTTTCTCTCAAAACGTCAGGGTTTAAAAATTAAAATTAACGCACACCACACACTCACCTTAAGTGAAGAAGATCCTGGTTACCACCGCCAGGCAAAGACTTTAAAACATTGTAAAATCAATTGACACTACACCTTTCTGCCCTTGTTTCGACATTATAATCACTTGATTCCGCACCTCCCTGCCTTTGTTGGTCATTCTTCTTACCCTTGTGTCGTGTTTGTGTTGTCACCATTGCGCCCCCAAGGCACACATCCCAGAGACTTCTTGGCCTTCACCCTCAGTTTCCGGTCGTTCGACCTACTCCTTCCCACCGTCGTCGAGTTAGCCCCCCTCCGAGTCCGCACTCTGACTCCTCTTCTAATTCATTGGGTTCTCCTTTTACTTATGGTTCTCCCCCTGTCACCTTCACTATGTCTGGTCCAGGGCCTAACGCTAGAGGTAATCCCAGCCCTAATGTCGGGACTACTCCTAGTGGAACCGCCACAGGAACTACCTCAGTTGCACCTTTGCTCCCTTACATGGCAGGCCTCAGCCTCCCCGATCTCAATCATTTGACCAATGACCCTATCTGCCACGATGTTGGTTGGCCTGCTATGCCAACCAAGCTCCCCTCCAACATCCCTAAGTTCAAAGGCCTTTCTGGAGAAGATCCGACCAACCATGTCTGATCTTTCCACATGTGGTGTTCCTCCAATTCTATTACCAATGATTCCATCTATCTTCGGTTGTTCCAACGCACGCTTACGGGTGAAGCTTCTAAATGGTATGTTGACCAAGCCACCTCTTCCCATACCACCTTTGTGACCATTGCCCAAGCCTTTTTATATTATTTCCAGCTCCCTCTCTGATACGACTCTGGTAGAGAGCTTTTGACTTCTTTCCGTCAAACCTCTTCAACCTGCCTTTCCACTCATGTCCAGGAATGGCGGAGAAGAAGGAGCTTATGTCGAGCTCCCACCTTCGAGGATCGGGTTTATATGGACTGGTTCCTTCACACTCTCTTACCTCCCATTGGCAAAGATGTCGCCTCTCATTTCCCTCAAACCGAAGAAGCCGCCCTCCAAATCGCCTTGAAATATGACCTGATCTATGCTCAGTCTGGTTATGTTTATACCGTCCTCCCTGACCTCCCCAGGCCCGGTGGCGCTAACGCCCCGGGGGCATCTCATTCCGCCAACGGTATCGTTGGAGCCCCTTTCCCATCCGTGTGCTCAATCTCACATGGAGCTATGGTCTCCCTCGGGGAGGGGCCGACACCTGCAACACTATTCCCCCTCCCCGGTGGCAGCCAGCAGCCGAGGATACGGCATGCCTCCTCCTTTTTCCCAACCTCACTGCTTACCTCAATGTTGCCCAACCTAACCCGCACGCTTTATCCCATGACTTTGTGCACTTCGACTCCTCCGACATGTCTTCCGTCTCCCTTGCTCCTCCAAACCCGCAACAACACTTATAGCCCCCTCCCGAGCAAGTATTTGCACGGCCCGGGGGCGCGACTAATCCTTTTCTTCTCAAAGAGGGCGGAGAAACAATCAGAAACCAATGCGCACGGCAGTGCCCCTTCGGACCGTTCTGGTGTGAGACCTAATACACCCGACGACCCCAACGAGGGGCACTCGGCCCAACCGGACGGACGCTTCGCACCAAATAAGCCTTGTTCGTGTTGCGGTGTTTACGGTCATTACACCCACGATTGTCCTCTTGCACCCGGATACGGCAAATGTGGGAGGTCTAAAGAAGCCACATTGCGCCGGACAACACGCCTCCCTCATGCTCTCCTAATGTGGCCACTACTCAACCGAACACGTGTTTAACGATCCCTTCCCTCGGCTGATTCGACGTGCTTGACACAACCGCCGACGACGGTGCGACCACTCCACCTTCTCTTTCGGTTCCTCAGGTGCAGGATCCTTATGATGCACTC
This sequence comes from Pinus albicaulis, assembly GCA_034641835.2. Lineage (NCBI taxonomy): Eukaryota > Viridiplantae > Streptophyta > Pinopsida > Pinales > Pinaceae > Pinus > Pinus albicaulis. Next base: position 1,338,433,391 of record CM076574.1, read on the forward strand.
GATCCTTCGTGATGGGCCAACTACATGACGAACTCGGTCTCGTCGGTGCCAAACCTCTGCTCGGTCGCACGAGCCTCCCTCTTCGGGTTCCTACAGGCCTCTTCCGACCCTCCAGTGGCCACACCCACTGTCCACTAATGAAGTTGAGGTCCCATGCCAAGATTCCTAAGGGACAGCTCGGTAAAATGCGCTTTCTAGTCGCCTTTGCTCATTCGTATATGGTAGATGATTTGGCACAATCTCTGCACATACATTTCCCTGCTGAACTCCTCCGGTCGTGCCCTTCAAAAGAAGGCTCTACTATCTATAGTGGGTCATGGTCTGCGCGACGACCAAATGATTGTTTTCAACGCCTCAATGGATAATATCCTCTTCCTCAGCAATTGCCTTCCAAATCCCGGTCAAAATCGAACCAACGTGTCTGGGTCATGTAATTGATGAAGGAGGAGAAGGATCCGCTGCGTGATGTACTGGCAGGTTTGGAAGCAACTCGGATCCCCGAACTAGCCTTCCCGATCACCCTTCGAGCGTGGAGACCGGTGTCTTTCTCCCCGGCCCTATTGGCACCGTTTCGTAACGTCTATCACCCTCGCCGATAAGGCAGATTTTGCGTTGACATCGAAGTCATTGACGCCCCTCTAGACTACAACATTCTATTGGGGAGAAAGCACACTGTGCCATGTCTGCTTTGTCCCATCCGCGGTTTCCGCCACAGGGCTCTCTGCCCTCCCGCACAATGGAAAGATAGTCACCATTGACCGACTATCTTATCGCAAACCCGTAGTCCCCATACCTCCTTTGGAGACGACCATCTCTTCTATAGCCAATAAACAAACCATCGATTCTTTGACCAGTGTCTCCCCTAGCGTTTACAAATATTCCTCCACGGCAGAACTCTTCCCATTCTCCTCCTCCTCCCATAACTGATCCCGACTTACCGAATATTTGCATGATGCAATCGTCTTTCAGCAGCAGGATGCCTCCCCGCGGCCCCCGCCTCAATAATCGACAACCTCTCCCTCACCCTCACTTTCCCCTCTCCTAGCCATTCCTATCGGCCAGTGGACCTCCTCCTTCTGGCCCTCCCCCTACATTGGTATCCTGACCCCCTTTACCCTCTTCGAGTACGGTTCCCCAGGGCCTTAACCATCTCGGGGCCGTCCCCACAGTCATTACCCTGTGACCAAGCCCTTCTGGCTCTCCCCCTCCAGAAGTATTTTTTGTCCCGTCATGGCCACCCTCTCTCTCTAACGACCCTCGGCATGCAAGTACGGTACATTGACCCTCCGGACGCTACCTCCCGAGTCACCCCAAACCTTACCTTGCTTTGACACCGGTTCAGCGGGTCCCCCTCGCTCCTCCCCGGGCTCCCAACACCTCCCGGGACCCTACTCTGTGGTGTCGGCCCGGAAAGAAAGGCAAAGCTCGTAGGGGGCAACCCACGGGGACCGGGGCCGCCCCCGACAGCCCCTACCCCTCGCGACCGCCAAGCCCGATGTCCAATGCTCTTTGTGCGACATCGTCGTCACGCCACCATGCGCGTGTCCACCGGAATTGCCGCACCTCAAGATCTGGTCAATGAAGACGTTTCCCGACTCGGACATCGCTTGAAGTCTATGTCACTATCCCGGACTCTGTCACGAAACTAAAAAACTTGCGCACCAATCACCCTTGTGCTTTGTGCGATTTCCCATGACCATTACCTCACCTGCAGTCCCCGCCTTGACGAGTATCGTTCTCTTTGGACATATACGCGAATTCGAAGGCTATTTCGATAGAACTTTGAGGACCTTCCTACTCCCATTCACATTCCTCCTCGGCCCCATCGAATCCACGAGCCGTCAACCACCATTTTGTACCTGTCCTCATCCTAACTGGCGAGATAGTTCACCTATCCCTCAGCACAGCAGATACTCTCGGCTCCTCCTCGAGCCGACCTTGCATACGCCCGATTTTGCCCATACGAGCCATTCTTACCGATGACCGTCGAAACATCTACCTCCTCGGGTGCTCCTTCTACCTCAGTCTTCCCATCTTCCGGTCGATGAAGACATTATGGAAGCCATGACCTTCGACTTTCCATGGGATGATATGCACCATCGCGCATGCCCTCCCCACAACAATCCCGACCAATATGATGTGGAAACCAAAGACTTCATTCCAAATGCGATCGATTGGTTCAAAAATCCCATCCTTGCACGATGCTTTCGAAGAGGAAACATGGCCAATATCTTTCCTACCATCAAAATTGACTTTCGGTCAAACCGAGAATCGAAGAGAGTACATCACCTTGGGCGCCCAATGCACCCCGGAAAAATCGAAGCTTACACGAGATTTTCAAAGAATTCCACGATGTTTTCACTGGTCCTATTCGAAATGCCGGGACTACGATCCGCCATTGTCGAACACCATATCGACACATGGCCTAATACTAAACCGGTCCATCAAAAGTTGAGACCATTCATCCTTCCCGGACATGACGCTATCAAGGCCGAAATCAATAAGCTCAGCGGGCTGGTTCATTTATCCCATTGAATACACCACTTGGGTCTCCAACCCAGGTTCCCGTTCTCAAGAAACAAGGCACCATCCCGTGTACGCACCGACTTCGTGACTTGAATGAAAGCTTGTCCCAAAGACAACTTCCCCACCGTTCATTGACCAAATCATTGACGAGTGTGCGGGGCATGGTTCTATCCTTTATGGATGGTTTCTCCGGATACAACCAAATTGCTATCCGTCCTGGCCGATCAACTCAAAACCGCGTTCATTGAATCGGTGGGGAACTTTTGCGTACCGCGTCATGCCTTTCGGCCTTAAACGCCGGCGCCACTTTTCAGCAGGCCATGTCTTATTGTTTCCATGGTCGCTCACTTATTATCCTTGCTTGTTGAAATGACCTCTTTGCATGTTCTAAGCATCGGGCGCACCTACACGATCTGGCTGCCTTTTTCTCCCGATGTTGCAAGTATAATATCCATATACTGGGTGAAATTTGTCTTTTCGTTCACCGCCGGCCATCATGAGCTTCATCGTGTCTAAGGATGGTATCACTCTTGACCCTTTGAAATTTCAAGCCATTCTTGAACTTCCCATCCCACGTACCCTACGCCGAGCTCCAAAGCCTCCCAAGGCAAAGCTAATTTTCTTCGTCGGTTGGGTCCTAACTATGCCACCACCTCACATGGGTTCCTTAGACTCCTCCGTCCAATATCCCATTTGTTTGGGATACCCATACTCCCGAGTCTTTCGATGCCCTCCATGGAGCCCTCACATCAGCTCCTTTGATACGCCCTCACGACTTTGGTTGGGACTTCATCCTGTGTACATCTCCCCCGCTTCCACCTATTCAGTCGACGGAGTCCTTATCCGGGGAAGATGATAATGGTATCGAGCATGTGTTTACTACGTCGGTAAAGAACCTTGTGGGTCCCACTGTTTCCACTACTAGTATGAAGAAAAAATTAGCCTTGTTGTCGTGTTCTCGGTCCAAAAACCGTCATATATCCTCATGCGCTCCACCAAGGTTGTGACTAATTTCTACCCCATGGCCTTCCTATTGAGTCGTCGTATCCTCAGCCAGGAGAAGTACGCCGGGTGGATCGTTGATACGCAGAGGTCGACCTCGAGTTTGTCACACCAAAGAGTAAAGGCTTAGCCCTCGGCGGGCTCATTTCTAACTTGCCTACCGGATAAACGGAACCCCCACGTTGTGATGATTTTCTTTGATGAACACTTATTTTCCATTACGCCGATGACAGTGGTATGGCGATATGCTTACTTACTTACAAACCCAAAATTTCGCCCTCCACGCTTGATAAGTAAGGCTCGCCGACGATAATACGACCTGAAAGCCCAGAGTACCTTCTTATCGGTGGCCGGCCTCTATCGTCACGGGATCGATCTTGTCCTTCGTCGTTGTCTCAAATACCGTCGGCCCCTGATGGGAGTCCTTAATGCTGCCATAGCGGTGCTTGCGGTGGCCACCTCTCGGTCTTGCTCACCGCCCCGGAAAGTCATGCGCGGGTATTTTTGGCCTTCCCTCTTCGGTGATTGCATTGAGCGAGTCAAACAACTGTCCCCAATTTCCAACATTTCGCCCCTAAGTGTGAGCTCTGACTCCCTCCATCCAAATCGTCTCAAACTGGTCCCTTTTGTAAATGGGCCATCGCTTTATGGAGTGTCGCCGCCATCCGTGGTAACCACAAATATATCATCGTAGCGGTCGACTATTTCTAAATGGTAGAGCCATGCCAACATTTAATAATACGGCGACTACCGCGACCCTCTTTTTTCTTTAACCACGTTATCGCTCAGGTCGGGGTTCGAAGCAAGCCAGTCTCCGACCACGGCCGACATTTTTTGAAGATGAGATATGGCGTGAGCTATCCTCCTTTGGTAGGTTTTTGAGCACCAATATTGCTCCTCCTATTACCCCCAAGGTAATGGCCAAGTTGAAACGATCAACAAAATACTCAAGACTATGCTTCAACGGACGGTGAATAAGCACAAAACCAATGGCACCTTATGCTCTTCCACCTTTTGTGGGCCTATCGAACTTGTTAAAACTGCCTGGTTTACTCACTTTCCACCTCGTTTTTGGAGAGGAGAGCGATCTTACCGATCGAGTGTGAAATTCCTTCCTTGCATTTAGCCGTTGAACTTCTCACGACACCCAACCTCTAGAACAACGACTTATCATGCTTGAGCAGCTAGAAAGGCAATAGTGTTGCCTTGCAAACCATGGAAAGCGACAAGAAAGCATAAAAAAAAGCTACTGATATGACAGAAAAGTCAGCCTGTACCTTTAGCGAAGGTGATCTTGTTCTAGTGTATGACCAGGCCCATGATGTCCTTGGTCATGGGAAGTTCGACTCATTATCAGCTGGAATCCTTACATCATCGATGAGCCATAAAGCGAGGGGCATGCCTTTTAGGGATTTTGACAATCCCCTTCCTAATCCTCGCAATACACTCTATCTTAAGAAATATTACCCTTAGCATTTCACTCCTTTGAAATGCGTGTTTCTGCTTTTAGATGTGACCTCTTTTTACATTTTATGATTTGCTTCTTCACCCAGACCCATTTGATCCACGAAGAGTCACTTCACCTACACTTCAACTCGAATTTCTCCTCACTTCCTTGACACACTTGTACTTGAGGCACCATTTCACCCCTTACTTGTCTTTGTTAGTGTGTCGGTACACCGTCATGAGTCACCATCTTGGACTCATGTTTTTGTAGTCCCCCATTGGGCCCTTTTCTTGTGTGGCATCTCCATGGAAGTCACCCTTGTTTAGAGCATCAAGTTGAGTCATCATCGCATTTCATAGAGTCTATCCAGAATCACTTTGTACCCTTTCTGTATCCATCCTTCATTGCTTGGTCTCTCTTGTGTCGCATATTATGACCTTCAGTGCTTGTCCCCTATCACCCCGATCTTTGTCGATCAGCTTTTATCATTCATGCCTTTATGCTCTAATAGAAGTCGTCCGGCTTATTTGTACTCGATCCTTTCCATCTCACTATCATCATTAGTGTCGGTATCTGTCGCTCTACTCTTTTCTCTCGTGTCTTAGTTGGTCTCTCATTGCCTCACCTGGAAGACCTCCTTGTCGACATCGGCTCATTTATTCCGGAAGCCGAGTCTAGAGGGCGGTGTACCTTGGTTCCGGCTTCCACTCTTGTTCGGTGCCTCGGATCGAGCGAAAGGGATCTCTCCTTTCCCTTTGACTTGATTGTTTCTCCGACTCCTTTCGACATGATCGAGATCCGTATACTTGATGGTCCGATGATCCGGCGGCTCTTGATGATTCCCGGGTGTGTGTGAGATGTCTCAACCCTCACGAGGGTGGCCACAGAGGTAGCCCCACATGCCGGGACAAGCCTCTTCCTTACGACCTTTGATGCGACTCCGGATATTTGATGATGTGACCGTAGCCACTTACGGCGCCTCTTTGATTTGTGTATCAGGTCGGATTTTGCGAGCCCTTCCCCATTTCTAGGAGCATTTGGGTTGTATTTGTATCTCATGTACTCGAGATATTATTGTACAAGTCTGGGCTGTTATCCCGGAGCACGGCATGTATATGGGATTCCTCCATGCCTCTTTTCATCGCTCTGTGATTATGCAGTGTACTTATAGTTCGGGTCCCTTGTTTCTGGACACACTATTCTTTTGTACTTTGTCTGTGAGGGCATAGGTATACCCTCCCCCTTTGCTGTAATACAGTGCCCTCTCATAAAAAGAGACTTGTTGCACCTCAGTCTCGTCCCCTCGGGGTCTAGTTCATGGCCCACTATCTACATTTTTCTCATCGACTTCCCTTTTTGTTGTCTGATTGAGTTCTTACAACACTGCTTAGGTCATACGATTTGCTCTAACACTCGCAACATTTGAGGCAATACGTTGCACCATTTTTTTGGTCATCTAACCTATTACCATTAGATGGACCCAAGTACACCATATGGAACCAATTTTACCCTACTGATAGCATTGCTTTCACTATGTTGAAACAGCTTAAAAGGAAATATTAAACAAACCTCTATTTGTTTGGTTTTCCTCATGGAATAAGTAATTAAACCATAAGGTAATTATTATTCCCAGTCATGTTTAACCCAAAATCAAAGAAATTAATTAGATAATATATTTATGCCATTATTTTCTGAGAATAATTATTTAAACCTTATTTAGATAATATTCCTTGTTAAATATGACCAAATCACTTACAAATAATTAAATAATTCACTATTTATTTAATTATCTTTCGACCACTTCCTTAAATAATTAAATAAATCATTCTTTGTTTGATTATCTTCTAACCGCTTGTAAAAGATAAATAAATCATTGACTACATTTTATTTTTGATAAGTGGGGATTTGACCCAAGTCAAGCCACCTTTTCCCTCAACAAATATAATAAAATATTCCATAAAGTGGATCTAGATGTTTGGTTAACCCATGCACCAAGATCTAGGAATGACCCAATATTTTGTTATAAATAGGAGGTTTCCTACCTAAATTCCTCACCTTTTGTTGCCTATTAGATCACTGCGGATCTATGCACTTAAGTCACATATCTCCATCATTTGCTCCCATTGGCTCTACTCTTTGCATTGGGTTTTCTACATCAAATAGAGAGAGAGAAATCTTGAATCTGATCTTCCGAGGACATCCAAGAACCCATCCCAACGAGGGGGTGGATACTCATACAGTTTTTTCACATAAATTGCCTTACATTAATACAAAAATTCTTTGAAATTGTTTTCTTGTCTTGTCTATTGGTATATGGAACAAGCCCTTGTTTTTTTCTTGCTTAATGTCTTTTTCATGTATCGTCTGGTTGTTTACTGACTCTTTTCTTGATCTGCTATACATGAATCGAAGATAACAGCAGCCACTTTTGTTGTTAGGGCTATTAGTTATGCGTAGCTAAGAGGTCCTTTTTCGTACACTTCGACAAAGGATTCACACTAACGATATCGCGCCGAGTCCATGTCACAGAGATGTTAATGCGCGATGGACGGAAGTTTCATGAACGAGTGCCTAGGACACGTGTTGTCCAGTGTATCTAATCGTGGCGAAATGGAAGAAATCATCGTGCGCTAGGAAGTGGTGTGGTAGCCGGTTTACGGAATGAGTAGTGGATGGCGGGACCATTGAAGATATGGACTCCGTGCGTCGATTTTCAAATCGGATCGACGGTGGGGATAGGCAGGGCTTTGAACCGGTGGAAATTTAGAAAATAATTAGAAACCCAAGAATCTTGAAAATAACATAAGGTTTTTAATACTTTCGGTGGATAGATATGTCTGACTGGGTGCCCGTGCAACGAGCCGCGGTTACATGTAGGATCATATGATAGGGGTTATCGAAGTGGCTAAGACCCATGTCAAATGTGGGTTTTATCGTGCTGTGGTTTTCAAGACTAGAAATGGGCAACGATAGATGGGAAAAAGGGTTAAATGAGGCTAGTTTGGAAGAAGGAAAAATGGAAAAATGCTTGCAACGGTATTCTTTCTTGGGAATCGTGAGTTTCTGAATGGGGAATAAACTGTGCGTGAAAACTAGAATGACGGTATTAAAAGTCTACAGAGCCAACCTTTTTAGTCATAAAATTTGTTCTGTGGAAAACTTAAAAAGTCTTAGCCACCTTTTTCTATAACAAATTTTATGGGTATTTCTTTCAGCTCCATGCATCCCTACTCTCTTGCTACTCCAATTATGTAAACATCTTGCCACCTCTTCTCCTTGCATCCTTCGGGAAAAAGTGCACCAAGACGATGGCCAAAATCCTTGAGGAGCCAACGCAGCCAATCCTCTTGCTGTGGTATCACTGTATTTTCAGAAGTGGAAAATCAACTCTTGATCCTCATCCCATGCCCACTGAAGCTCCTTGATTATGTCTTCTCCTTCTTCATCCTTTGTGACACTCCTCCCATGAAGACTGCCATTCTCCCAAACAAATCACTCTTGCATTCCATGGAAGGTGGAATACGACTCCTTGGAAGACCTCTAAAGGAGACCTCTCACCCATATTGTGTCCAGAATCCATGAGTCCAAATGTGATAGAGTTAACCTCAACATCAATGTCCTGGCAATAACGCTAATTCCCCCAATGGTGTGGGTTGTTTCATCCTCTGGTTCAAAATTTGTTTCATTGTTTTTCATGGAGGTGCCATGGTTGGTTTCCATCCTCCAATGGTTCATCCCAACCCCAGGCACCAGTCAGGCTCATCAAATAGTACATGAGGATGAGGGTTCATCTCTCTTTTGAACCCATTTCACGGTGAAGTGAAATCATGGTGTACCTAGAATAGCAAAGTATGTGAATCCTTGGACCTCTACATATGAGTTTCCACATTCCCACTTAGAATTGTTTCTTGAAAATGAAAAATGGAAATTCATTCATACCTTGGTGGAACTTCAGTGTCTTCTTGTGGCTATATTACTAGGCAGTCACCTCTCATTATTGGTTGTCCTCCATAGATGTGGTGGGTCTCTAGGCATGACAACATTGGTGCAATTCTCCTCCATGGTGGAATGGCTTTACTCTTACTTTGTCCTCTCTCCATAAAAGTTTGGATCAACCTTTGAGAAAATTATAAATAACTCACCCTTGAATGGACAAGGTTTAGACTACTAAACAGACTTCATCCTCCATGTGCAGCAATACACAATCTTCGTACTTCACCCACTGAATATTGAGAAAAATGCCTCTAGCTTTTTCACTAGCTCTAAGCACGAGTATTCCCCATCAAATGTAGACAATAGAAATCTGTACCCTCACATTTATCTTCTTTTCCCATAAGACCTTCTCTCCTCCTTCTACCTAAATAAATTGTGGGAATATTTATGTATCCCCTAAATTCTATAGAATGGGATTTGTACTCACTCGAGTGTTGATCTAGAACACATTGATCCAACGTCTCTCATGCTTGCTTTCTCTTTGATAATAGGAAGTGTATGGACCTTCCTCTTCTTCTCTTTTCTTCTCCTCCTCGGGGAAGCTCTTCTTTTACGAAAATATGGGAGATCAAGCTCATATGCTTCATCATATTATTCTTCTTCTTTCTTAGGCTTGAAGGCCATAGGCTAAGCCAAGAAGGTTCTTGACTCTGCTTGTAACTATCCCTTTTTTAGGAATAGCTAGCAATCCATGGATGGAAAATGCATTTTCCGAGAAATGAGTAGTAAGTTGATACGGGAACACGGATCCTTTATACCAATGTGTCTAAGACCAAAATCAAAGAATTGGGATCAGAAATCCTTCCTAGGGTGGTGGAACAAGCCTCCACACCTACAAACGTTATTTTAATGATCCATGACACATGAAGATGAAAGTAAGCTTAACAAAGTATTATAATATAGCAGAAATAAGTACAATTCTTTGAGGAATCATACTCACTCAAGCTAGGCAATGAAAGCCTCAATAGAACATGTACACCAAATGTGACAAAACAACACTATATGAATATGCACCTAACTATGACAACAACGTGATAAGAAGAAGTAGCACCAACATATAATATGAAAGCCACAATACAATGTATCAATGATAGCTCAATAATGGGGAGAAAGCTCTCGGCCACAGCAGAGAAAATAATACAACCATCCCAGGAAGGATTGGCCACAATAAATGTACAAAATGGAAAATACAATAATCATGCAGGTTGTTGGAAGGTAGCATTAACTCTTAAAAAAATAGGAGGAGATGGCTGAATATGATCGCAATGCAGAAATGGCCTCCTCGATAAGAATTTGAAGTGAAAGGTTGATCCTTTCACCTAAGATCTCACCCTCCAAATGTCTTCTAATCCCTCACAGTGAATGCTCCTCAAGAATAACGTTGTCTAAGAGAGGGACCGCCTTGTGATGATGGTAATTGGTGGAGCTGATACCAAATATGAATAGAATAATCTCATGAATCTCCTTTGCTAATCTCCCGAAGGGATAGGAGCTCCCTCTCCCAAGCAGCTAAGGATGGTATTGTAGAAAACCTCCCCGACCTTTTAACAACAACGCACAATCTCCGGCTAAGCACTAATGAAGGAAGATGATGCTTGACCACAATGTACGGAATATGGGGAATGGAGTGCAATCCTCAGAAGCTACTCGAAGGAGAGGAAATCCTAAGCAAGGAATTTCTCGACAAATATTGCTAAGCATCAAGAAGTTGCGGCAAGTCCAAAGGATGAAGATGAATAATACTCAAAGATATCACTCATAGTAGCTACCTTGCCCTCTTTTAAACAATGTGAGCTCACTCAATGGACCCCACTCATTAGGGTTTCCTTCCTCTGAGAAGCTTCCCTCCTTGTCCAACTGAAGTGGCCCACAATGTGCTCTCCACCTCATGCCTTTGCGTTGTTTGACAGTCAAACTTGACCTAGTCATCACAAAAGCCCCTTTTCACTGGAGGTGTGAAATCCAGCTCTATAAGTGATCCCCTTCATGCTAAGAGGATCTTTATTCCCTATAGATAAAATGAATGGGTCTCCTACCGATTTATTCATCTCCTAAGTGCAAATATTAAAAATTAATATTCCATAAAATTTTGGAATATTACACACCATGTGCAACAATAGAAATAACACGTAATATATCCATCGGGATCAACTTCAAGATTTTCTGAAAATATCTAACCACGGGAATAATGAAGAAACAATAACCATACTCTACAATACATTGCATAATCTCATCGTACCATCACATACATAATATCATCAAAATAAATTTCACTTTTACTTAGCAAGATAACTACCTTATCTACTCTATTGAGCAACATACAATGAAAACACATTCTCTGCAACAACCTCATGTTATATAAGCACATAGCATGGAATTCATAACCCTAATCCTCTAAGGAGCCATAATGCCATCAAAACGTTCAAAATAGTGGAATCATATAAACATATTCTTATCATGTTTTTTTCAACCTTCCTTAAGTTGTGCTCATTCTCATCACAAACCTTGATCACAACAACCTTAGAAAATAAAATAATTATTGAAAAACATATTGTACATCATGTTTTATCAACCCATCCCCTCTAGATCGGGGAAAATTTTAGGGAGCCCTAATATTTGCAGTGTTAATTTTTATATTTTTTCAAAAAAAAGGGTCTCTAGGTTTCCATTTTTCTAAAAATGATTCACCCACATTTATAGTATAAAATTATTTTACCTTAAAAATCCCAAAATTTTAGATAAACTATTACAAAATAATTAGAAATATAAATATTTTTACATGTTATCAATGAGTTCTAATTTGCATATTAGGGACTAGTAAGATTTGTAAAGGGTTCTAAACTTTAAAAATAAACTTCCATCCTTAAAATTTTTTTCCTTGTTCTAGAGATTTATTGCTAATTCTCACATCACAAATCTATGATCACAAAAACCTTAGAAAATACAATCATTAGTAGAAAAATAAAATATATCATCATGAAATCATAACCATCATCAAAAACAAATTCTCCAAGCAGAAAATATATTCACATATACTTCACTAGCTATTAGTACTATCAATGATTCTACATGCAAGACAAGATACACCATAGCTCCTCTAGGCCATACAAGCCTCAATTTATTCTTCTTGGTCCTTTTTCTCCCTCTTCCTCCAAACTTTGAGTGGTTTCTATCTTGTGTAGACGTACAAGCATCATCTTCTTTGGCCTAATTTTCATATTATTCATTATCGATTAGGTGGCCTTAAGTATCTTGGAGTCTTGCAATCCTTATCCATATGACCAAGATTATCACATATGTAGCATTTGATATGCCACAAGAAATGGAGGAAAATATTTGAATCTCTTGATATTCCTTTTACTCCTCATTGCATACCTTGCTTAAATTTCAATAGCCTTGTCGAAAAAAATCATTACACAGTAGCAATAACCATAAAAATGACCATTATACCTGATTTCGGTTGAACTTCAAGAAGTGGGATTTCGTGCTTGCTTCTTTTGCTATAGGACCTTCTACACTAATGCTTCTCTTTACGCATGGATGTACAATTTGCTACAATATGTCCTATTTTAAAATTTTAGCATCTCACATCACCCCAAAAGTGAAAACAATCTTCTAGGTGATTTTTCTTGGCCTCATATTTGGTTTTCACTTGCTTGAGATCCTTCTTTGTTGCTTATTCTATTGATGGATATCATTCTTACTACTTTTGCTATACATCATCGGTTATTCTTGTGACTTCTGTCAACTAGTTTATCCTTTATGAATGCGCAATCTAATTTGCAAGATGAATAAATTTGGTTGCTCTTAAACTAAGTGGTTTTATTCTTTCAAATCGCTTCTTAGTGAACCTCTTCTTCTTCCAATATCTCATCCTCCCTCCTTTTCCCTATATTTCTTCTTATGTCATCTTCTATATTATTTGCATCACTCTAGCCAAATTTTCAATCCATTAATTTATTCTCTTGAGCCATTTTCCTTCTCATCGGAAATGCGAAAAAGTATTTTATGATCTTTACATGTAGCGGTTATTTTTTTCTACTTGACCAACTAATTATTTTATTAAAACCATTTCGATTCATTCTTGACCTTAACAAGAGAAATATCCATCTCATCTCCACTATTCAATAGAATCATCATAATAATAATTTAAAAATTATTTTAAAATATTACCTCGTGACACAACTCTTTTAGTTGAGATTTGAGAATTTGTTGCTTCATTTTCAATGGGTAGAATATTATCCTTCTTCAAACCATTTTTATTTTGGAGACATCCTCTTCTTTCTTTTGGCCTATCCTTTGATCTATTCTCCAAGAGGTCAAGCTTCACTAAGGAAACACTAGATCGTACCATTTGTTGGAAACTAGATCACTGCGAGAGGGAGGAGGTTGAATCAATAGTGATGGCATTATATCAATTTTAAATTTCTTGGATTATTAATTTTCCACCACATCCATAATATTGTCTTATCAAAATATGAAAGCATAAATAAATTCAAAGCTTAATAATCATGGAAATAGTATCACGATCTCATGCATAGATAAGAACACAATTATTTATGGTGGAAGCCTTTAGAAGAAAACCTGATGGCACATTGCGTTTCTCAATTCTTATATTAATTTGTTGAACAATATTTTACATGGATTAGCTTACACCAATAAGCCAAAATGTTTATATTTTATTACAATATGTTAGCCTTGTTAGCCATCAGTATTTTTTACATGTTAGTGATGACTATATCCACCAAGTTTGAGTTTTCTAAGTGAATTCCATATGTCAATCTGTCATCCTAAGCCTCATAAAATTTTTTTCGCCCTTCTACTTTTCGATCGCCCATGTCAAAATCAAAACCTCATTATCCCTTTCCTATCCAACTTGACCCTCTTTTGATGCACTTACATATTTAAAAAGCAAATCCAAATACCATTTCAAAAGTTTTCCCCTATGTTAGGAAGTGGTGCTTTTAGACATTTTACCCTTGGTGATCATCAAAAGCCAAAAAGCCTCCATCTGTTCTCGGACCAGCCATAAGCGACTGCCCACTGTAAAATGGGGGTGACCATGACTCTAAGTTGCGCCACTTATATCCCTAGGTCTCGGCCAACGCATAAACCCCAATCTCAAACTGACTATTAGGTGTTTCTGAGTGTTTTATAGATTCTGCAAAGAACGAAATATAACTTCATCTCGAGGACTAAATGCTTGGATCTACGGTTAAGAAGGCAATTTCTTCTAAATGTATTATGAGCACGAGATGGAAAGGCTGCCAAAACAAAGAATCACTCATCAAGACCTTATAGCTCTTTCAGCATAGAAAATCACGATGAAAAAAAGACATCAGCATCACCCCATGTGTGCAGTAAGAATTGTCATGGCCTAGAACCTCCTTCACATTTTACAAGCGAGAGGGTTAGGGCGCTTCCTTCATCCTGGCCGAGGCGCGGGCCTAGGTATTGAATTTAAAGATTGCAAAAGTCAGGTTGCCTTTTCTTAAAACGGTGAAACAATATCTCCGGAGTTGTATGAATGTGACTCATGATCTACTTCGGGAATAAAGTTTGAAATATGCTAGCTCAAGGAAAAAAAGTACGAGTGAAATAAAGGAGGGTCATTTCAAGCTTTCAAATCATATAAATTGTTGAACTTTAGAAAGGCATGTCATTAGTAAACATTCCAATCATAGCCGACACCACTTGGCTTCAAAGATCAAATTGAAGAGTCTTTGAAATGAAGACATCACCATTACCACCGAACGGAAAGGAAGTTCTTGGTTTCTCAAAAGGCACGCCGACCTCCATAGTCCTGGAAATTTATTTTTCAAGTAAAATTTGTCCTTAAGTTGACTAAAGCAAATAATGATTTTCGATCACCCTCGAGGAGAAACGTTACGGGAGACGGTGTCACTGGCCTAAGGTTTCTTCGAAAAAACGAGTGATGATTGCGAGTAGAGATGCTAGGCTGATGTTTTCAAGTGGTTTACTTTCCATCACATCCGAGGGAAAAGGCTGTGTCATGATTTGTCAAGCAACCTTCGGATACTTTACACGATGAAGAGCCTCCTCCATGTAGACGAGATGGCCAAAAGCCTTGGATATTGTTGAAATTTGATTAGTCGAAAAGGTGCGGTGGAAGGATACAAAGGAAGAAAACAAAAATTCTTTTACACCGAGGGTAAAAGATAGTGTTTATGATTCAAAAGTATTGGTTTTCCTATTCAAATGAAAATGTACGTAGCGTACCTATAGTGGACAAAAGGAAAATTATGTTTAGTTTCTCCAAAAAAAGTGCTGCTCTATAACTTGAGAGAACCAAGATGTTGCTTGTTGATATATTAGAAGCCCAGAGGAGAGGTGCTCCTTTTTTTTAGGCAGAGAATGATAAATAGAGGTGAATGCAAGCTGTAGTTTTGCACTTTTAGTCAAGATTAGTTTGCGGTGGGCATCATTAACTCCAAAGGGTGGGAGAAAAGGTGTTAGTTTATGTTACCAAAAATGGAAAGGACCTCTGTCAAAATGTCAAAAGACACCCACACGGCATAAAGTATCTCTATGGATACTCTTTTCATACAAAGCGCCGGAAGTATAGAAAGGGGTTTTTAAGGTGACGGTTTGCTTTTTCCTCGGCAAAAGGCCTTTGAAAAGTAAGATACACGATGGTTCATAGCATATATAAAAGACTTTGTTGTGTTTTCGGTCTGCGGGAGGAGTTCAAAACAAGATATAGGCGGGTTCATTATTAAATGGTCAAAGGTGCCAACTTCTTTACAGTGCATTTTGGAGTAGAGTAAAGGTGTTAGAAGAATCGCCCTTCTTGATAGACGGAAGGATGAAAGAGTTTACATGAATGCCATTGAAGGAGTGTACCCATAGTCAAAAAGAGGCTCAAATATCTCATCTCAGCAAATACAAAGGGATAGTAAAATTGCCATGGTATACATTGAATCATAATACCTACTTTGACAAAATTGGGGTTAAGGGCGCCCAGGCAGGTTTTGATTCAAAAATGGCACCCATGACCAAAAAGAGATGAAATTTACAAAAGTAAGAGGGTTTTTGTCCCTCCTTGGGTTCAAGAAAGAAAAAAATTTTTTTCATTTTCTACAGTGTCTGTGTAGTTTTAAGAAATGTGAAAAATACGGATATCACGGGAGAATTTACGCATAGGATTCATCATTTTGACCAGTGATGGGACAGTCAGATTTTGAACAGCCAAATGGACTCAAATGGCTCATTAAGTTGCTATGGAAAATGAGCTTTACAACTTTCAATGAGCTATCTAGGGCCAAATTCCGACAAGGAAGGCATCCAAAAAGTAGCACACCAATCAACGGCCCATGTTTTTACGCACCGGCATTCACCATTTTTGACCGGTGATGGGACGGTCGGTTTTGAGCACCCAAATGGACACCAAATGAAACAAATAAAGCATATTTGGAAATTCGAATTCTCTATCTTTCCAACAAGCCATCTCGGGCCCAGATTCGACACCGAGGAAGGCATTCAAAATGACCTACAAACGACTCGATGCATTTACGCACGAGTTACGAGTTTTGACCGGTGTTGGAAAATCAATTTTTGAAGGATCAAATGGACACAAAATGAAAAAATTCAAGCTGATACCGAAATTAGACTACGGCTTTCAACGCGCCATCTCGCGCCCAATTCGACAAGGAAGGCCCAGCCAAAATGGACTTTAAACTTGCGCGACACTCTGAAGGAATCGAGAGACGCGCACAGTAACAAAATTTCCAAAAGGAGTGCCAACTGTTGCGGCCAGCGGCCTTTGTGCTTGTTATTGAACTCTGTAAAAATGGTCAGAAAATCATAAAAACCTTAAAAAAAAATCTTTCAAGAGGCTGCTTAACAGTCGAGAGGCAAAGATAATCATTGATTTTCAAGTTCGAAAGTTGAGAGATTGTTTTGGCAAAATGGTTAGACGTGGTATGTTTTCATCGACATAACAGAGACAAAGAATTCTAAAAAGGAGGAGCAACTTGGAGATGAAGACATGGACTATGTAGAGAATATGAAGAATATTATCAAGATGGTAAGGGTGATGGGCTACAAAGAGAGATTTTCAAAGTTGGAAACTAAAACCTAATCATTTTAACGGATCTTATGGAGTGCACAGCACGGTGGACGGATATTTGTGGAGACCTTTTTACGCACTTTATAAACAAGCATATGACTTCTAATTGCTATTGCTGAACACATTTGTAGGCTAGAATCTATGCATATGAGTACAATTTGACACCTCATTCATTGTATGCTGGCTACATTTTACGTAGAGCTTGAAAAGTTTGAAACAATTATTGTTGTACTAAACTTGTGTTATCAAAAACAAAACTCCCAAAGAGATCATTAGTTTAGGTAATGGATCAAGCTTGAAAATTATGGAAAATTAAAACTTGTGTTACGAAAAAGAATCCTATTTTTGTGGACCCCATATCCCGAGTTCGAAGACCTTGCTTAAAGATGTTGTAATTGCTCGGTCGAATACATTCATGCGAGGTCTACGAAATAAAAGGAGGATATGTTCACAATTAGTAAATCCCCTAATGAAATTGGAGGAAGCCACCTGAACTCATTGAATGCCGGGACATCACGGCGGTGATTGAAGAAAAAGAAACACATTCATTTGAAATTGATCCTGCTCGGGTTGAAAAATGTGAAACAACGTTGCTTACCAAATGCTTTAAATTATCCCATGTTTGGAGAGAGGAGTTTTGTTGTTGAATGCTACGAGTCTTTGAGCTCTCTATGACATTACCAACTGCGCCACTTTATCTCATACTTCTGATAACTTTTGATTGTGTAAGATACATTTTATTATTGCTTGTCTTCATGTTGTTGAATGCGCTGATCGAGTGCCTACAAGGAAAAAGAGTTTTGAAGCTAAGAAGATTGTGTTTGGCCTTCTTACGAAAAGGAGACAATTGTCTACGTCTAAAAACATCACGAGCCAGAGCCTTTAACACAAAACACAAGAAAATTTTCTTGATACATCTTTATCTTCATTTCTTTGTGTTTTTCTTCTTAAAAGATGCCTTGTTAGTTTTCATATTAAAGGAAAAGCTGACTTTCCGAAGGAAGCGAGTCTCATATTAAAGAGGGCATTTCACAATACATTTGGAAACATTGTTGCTTAACCAAACGATGTTTAACCTTTCATAAACGGTTGGTGAAAGTGTGTACTATAATTCGAAGGTATTGTCAAAAATGGGTATGGTGAACGATTATGAAACATAAGAAAGGCGATTATGTTTGATTGAAAGGAGTGTATTATTATTTGATTACTACGAGTGTTTTTGTGTTCACACCAAAAACACCAAGGCCTCGATTACCTTTGTCCAAGCTTAGAAAATCGATTCTTGTCTATGTATTTTAAAACTAAGCATGGTCTTATCTTTAAAAATTATTTGGTGGGAATGGCACACGGAAAAGGACATGGATTTTGGAAAAGGGAAGCGGGGAATCTTATACCCAAGGAAGGCATCACACCCAACATTTGAAAACATGATTTTACCTTCATCAAAATAGTGGTAGCAGAAGGTAGAATTTTGTTTAAGCAACAAGAGGATGATGAACAATGTTGGGTCCCTATATCACTAGTATAGCCCCTTATTATTGTTAGTGTAAACCCCTTATTGTTATTATTGTACCCTTGTAACCCCCATTTTGTTATTATTGTGCCCTTAAATTATTATTGTTAGGTCGGCTAGGATTACATTGCAACCCAGGATTACATTATGGCCCCATGGACTCCTATATATAGAAAGGAGACTTTTGAATTATCATCCAGAATTGTTCATTCATGTAATGTATTGGAAGTTTGCCCCCTCGAAGTGACGTATTTCTAAGGCGTTGATATCTCTTTTCTTCTCTTTACTGAGTTGGTTACACAACATTTGGTATTCAGAGGTTTGGATTCTGGGGTTTGGCTATCCCAGCAGTGTGATATTTCTTTCTGCGTTTTCTACGAAGTTTCAGAAGCTGAAATTTGTAGGGTGCGAAGAAAAAATCCTGAGGAAGCTTGTGTAAAAATTTCAGATTTGAAAGAATTTGCACCAATAATTTCGGAGGTCACAAATCCTTTGAAGTCGGAGTATTTTTCGGAGCTCTGACAGGTCATCGTGGCATTTGCGCTATAGAAATTTTTTTCTACGTAGGTTCTAGAATCTGAAATTCATATGGTGCCGAAGCTGAGAATCCTTGGAAATTCATCAAAGAATTTCAGATCTTGGTTCATAATATTTTGGGAGATATGATCTGTGGAAAGGTAATTAACTTTCAGACTCCACCGAATTTTCATCTCAAAAGGGTGATCGTGAGAAACGTTCAATAACTCTCTCTCTGAAGATTGGATTGGAGTTCCGTCAAAATTATTCACAAGTACACGGCTTGTAGTTTCTTTTACTATCAATTTCAGAAACAAGGACAAAACAGTGACACATGGCAAGTCGTACAAGTTCGCTCTACTAGACAGTCTGATTAGGTCATTGTGGGAGATTGGACTAGCTTTGTCTTGGAGAATCAAAATCATGAGTCCAATTCTCTTAAGCACTTTTGAAAGAAGCTTCAGAGGCTACTACTGGGAGGGCTGAATTTCAGATATCCAAAAATTTTCAATTACAGAGATAATTCAATTTCAATATCGATCTCCTAAAAGCTAGTAAAAGGTGTATATTATTTTTTTCGGTGCATAAGTCTTGTTTGAAGAATCAGGTTAGATTGATTCCAAGGGCATAGTGTGGGAGCTATATATCAGTATTGTGACTTCTAAAATGGCCCTAAAAGAATTCAACATGATAAGGCCTTGGAAGAATACACTATGACTCATGAAGATGAAGAATGGCAACATGACATATCAAAATTACAAGAGCAAATTTCGCTCTGCATAAAAACAGCAAAAAAATGAAATGGAAGTTTTGAAGAAAGAGCGTGGAAACTAGATGGATGGTTGAAGAAAGGCGTGGAAAGCTAAGATGGTTGGTTTGGAAGCTAAGATGGATGGCATGAGTAGGCATGGAAGCTAAGATTGATGACATGGAAGCTAAGATCGATGAGAAAATGGAAAACATGAAGAATTTTCTAAACGGGAACATGGAAGGTTTGACAAAGTTTATACAAAGAAGGTTTCCTAATGGTGAATAGTAGAAGAACCTCATGATGGGAACAAAATAAATGTTAATTGTGATTTCATAAACTCTAATGTTGGCGGGAAGAACCCTGTATTCCAAAGATGGATATTGAGGAAGTTTGATGGAAAGGATCTTTTCGTAACATGGATACTACGGATAGACAATATTTTGATCTCCATAATGTGCAAAATGCACAAAAGGTACGCATTGCAACTTTACATTTAGAACAAAATACATTTGTATGGTATCATTGACTTTGCTCCGTAAAATTGTCACTTGGTCAATTTTTACGGAGGAAATGATAGCACATTATGAGGATACAAAAACAACACACAACTGTCTTCACCCAATTGATAAATCTCAAACAAAAGGGTTTAGTGGGGCGGCACATTGAGGACTTGAAATTGAATATAGATGGCGATCTTTACGGAGGAACACGATTGATCTCTTCCTAGGCACTGGATAACATCCAACATGAAGTTGCGTTTTGGAACTACGATTCATTGGAGAAGGCATTCGGGTTGGCAAGAAAAGTTGAATGTAAAATTATGAAACAAAGGAAGCCTGCCACTCAATTCTATAGAAGGAAGTGTTGCTACGCCTCGTTCCACAACCTACAAGGTTGACACCACAACAATTGGAAGAAAAAGAGCAAAAAGAGCTTTACTACGGTTGTGATAGCAAATACACTAAAGGTCATAAATTGATATTTGAGAAATTATTTTACATAGATTGTGAAGAAGAAGAAGAAAATTGGGTATGAAGAGGATATACACCGGGAACCACTAGAAGAGGAAGAAATGAATCGACCATATACATTGTAATGCCTTTGGCGGGAATTGTTACTCATAAACTCTCAAGATAGAAGGACATATAAAGAAGAATTAATAGTGTTGATTGATTCGGGTAGCACCCATAATTTTATTCATTATAAAATTGCTTGAGAATTCATTATTCCTATACTGACACAGGAATGTCAAGTGATGGTTGCAAATGGAGGAACTATAAAATTGCTACTGGAAAATGCCATAATATCAAGTAACCATGGGGGAATATGTGATAGTAGTCCAGTAGCACCATTCCAAGTCTTTGATGTTGTACTAAGTCTGATGGTTACAATCTTTAGAGGACGGTAGCTTTTTAATTTTCAAGAACTTTCTTGAAGAAATTTTTTTGAGAAGAAGGAAGTCGAATTACGGGGTATGCAGAAGCCGGAAAGATAATAAGTTCTAATGTCATGACAAAGCACAAAAACAACGAGGCGTAATTGCACAATTATGCTCACTAGAAGTTCAACATCAAAATCATCTGTTACTGCCGAGATCTCCAACAAGTCTTGGACAATCATTCCAAGGTGTTGAAACTCCCAAAGGACTCCCACCTATTCGTGATCATGGTCACTATTCATTGATTCAGTGTTCACTCAAACATCGAGGCCTTGCTGGTCTCTTACTTCCAGCGAGTGTTGTTATGATTGCCGAAATGTAGGCGGGTATAATTCAACCCGGTCAAAGTTCTTTCTCTGCTCACAGTATTGGTACACAGAAGGATGGATCATGGCGAATGTGTCCAGGATTATAGAGACTCAATAAAAGCTCACCATTAGAACAAATTTCCCATTCCTGTGATTGATGAATTATTGAGTGAATTACATGGAGCAATTTATTTCCAAGTTGGATCTTCGTTCGAGGATATCATCAAATTAGGAAGATAGTGAAGATATTGGCAATAATTTCGAACTCTGAAGGTCATTATGAATTTTTTGGTCATGCCTTTATTTATACCAATGCACCTTCTACATTTCAAGGTTGATGAATTCATTTTTCAAACCCTTCTTAGAAAATTGTGCTAGTATTTTTTGATGATATACTAATCTCCAATAGGTCTTGAGAGGATGCATGTGAACATGTTGACGGTGCTCAAACTGCTGGGGGAGAAACAATTACATGCAAAAAAGTCAAAATGTTTCTTTGGAGTACAAAGGAGTGGAATATCTGGGTCATATTTCATGTCTCACGAGGGTGTTAAAGTGGACCTAACAAAATTAAAGCCATTAAGGGAATGGAAAGGTTCCCACAACCACCAGCCGGTTGCGAGGATTTCTCGGGTTAACGAGGTATTATCGCAAGTTTGTTAAGAATATAGGGAGAATAAACGGCCACACCTCTAACAACATTGAAGAAAAGATGCATTTTCATGGACTCCTGAAGCAACAAAGGCCTTTGAACGTCTTAAAGAGAGAGCAATGTGCCCTACTTCCAGTCTCTGCTTCCTGGACTTCACAAAAACCTTTATTGTGGAATGTGATGCCTCGTGAAATGAAGGTAGATGCGATTTTAAATACGAAGGAAGACCCATTGCTTTGAAAGTCGTCAATCAAGGAAAGTATTTACGAAACCCTATTTATGAGAAGGAAATGTTAGCAATACTACATACTAAAGAAATGGCGAACTTACCTAATGGGAAGACACTTCAAGGTAAAAGCCGATCATGATAGTCTTAAACACTTTTTGGAACAAAGACATACGTCGGAAGAACGACAAAAATGGATCACAAAGATGTTGGGTTACGACTTTGAAATAATCTACAAAAGGAAAGTGAATGTTGTTGCGGATGCACTCTCCAAAGAAAGAATGAAGAGGTGGAAGCATTGCTTTGTACCATTTCTATTATCCAACCGATTGGATAAGCGAAGCAAGAGATGAATGGAAGAAGGACAAAGATGTATGGATACTCATTCAAAAGTTACAGCAAAGATCCTAGTACATACGATACATTTAGTTGGAAAAATGATTCCTTATGGTACAAAGATCGCTTATATCTTTGTAAGAATTTAGCTAAAACAAAAGATTCTTCTGGAATTGCATTTTACACTTCTCCTTTGGAGGACACTCGGGATTTTTAAAAACTTACCACGAGGTGAAGAAGAAATTTTTGGGATGGCCTTAAATACGATATTCGAAAGTTTGTGGCGGAATGTTTGGTTTGCCGGCCGAGAACAAAGTGGAAACAATTAAGACCCGAGGACTTCTACAACCTTTATCCATTCCAAGTCAACGTTGGGAGGAGATTTCAATGGATTTTATCACGGGTTTACACAAGTACGAAGGAAAGAGTGTCATCATGGTGGTAGTTGATAGACTTACCAAGTATGCACACTTTTGTGCATTATCTCATCCATTTAAAGCAAGTACGATTTGCTACTACATTTATGTACGAATTCAAAAGCTACATGGAAGCCCAAGGAGGTTATTGTGACGACGGAAGATCCCATTTTTGCGGGAAATTTTTGGACGGAGGGTGCCTTGTTTGGGTACTCAGTGGCTCATAGCTCATCTTATCATCCTCAATCGATGGTCAAACTGAGATAGTAAATAAATGTTTTGAAGGATATCTTCGTTGTTTGTATACGATAAACAAACACGATAGATTGATGGTTACCTCTTCTTTGAATGGTGAGTACTCTTACTTCCTTCCTCTTGCGGCAAAAATGACCCCATTTATGGCACTTTATGGATATCATCCACCATCCATCATCATCTTTAAGGGAAAATTCGAAGGTTCAACGGTGGAAGATCACATCGAGCATACGAGCGAAAGTTCTCAACTCTTAAGGATAACCTGAATTTGGCACAAAATCGAATGAAACAACGAAATGAGATCAACATCGTGGCAGAGAAGTTTTGATGTGGGAGATTGGGTATTTTTACGGCTACAACCATACAAACAAATGTCCACTCAAGCAAGCAAAGAAGGATAATAAATTATCGTAAGTACTATGGTCCTTACAAGGTGTTGCAAAAGATTGGTACTATGGCCTTGCAAATTCAGGGCTTCACCTTCTTCGCGAGCCCATCCGATTTTCCATGTTTCATGCTTAAAAGAAGGTTATAGGTGAAAATCTTCCAAATTTTAAGCAGTATTGCGAGGAACTTGATGGGGAAGGAAAATCATGTTGGGCTGACAGGTCATGGAAAAAAGAATGACAACTACGGAACCGAGCAATTTCGGAGTATCTCATCGAGTGGAAGAACTTACCTTTGAAGATTCTACATGGGAGGATGAGAATTTTATACGAAGCTTGCAGAAGCTACTGTACTCAGAAGTGTTGAGGACAACACTTTTTGAAGGAGAGGGCATGTTAGGTCCCTATATCACTAGTATAGCCTTATTATTGTTAGTGTAAACCCCTTATTGTTATTATTGTACCCTTGTCTTCCCCCATTTTGTTATTATTGTGCCCTTAAATTATTGTTAGGTCGGCTAGAGATTACATTGTAGCAGCCCACTAGGATTACATTATGGCCCCATGGACTCCTATATATAGAAAGGAGGTTTGTGAATTGTATCATCCAAGAATTGTTCATTCATGTAATGTATTGGAGGTTGCCCCCTCGAAGTAGCTTATTTCTAAGGCGTTGATATCTCTTTTCTTCTCTTTTACGGGAGTTGGTTACACAACGAAACAAGGCCATGAGTGATGAGCAAAGGTAAACTAAGAGATGATACAGCTGACATCCACGATGATGGTGAAAGCAAATACAAAACATCGATTATGAAGGGCATTCTCAAGAATGTACTATACGCACTCTCTCGGCAAGGGGCCATGACTTCTTCACCCAAAACGAGAATGCTAAACATCAGAAAACCCAAGAGGCGGGAAGGCTAGGGAAGTGCCGGCATGGAAAGGTGAGAAAAGACACTTGAGGACTTCATATTTTGGCTTCATCTTGAGAACATTTGCTAGGGACCCTTGAGGGTCATACACACGATTTTGAGCCAAATTTTGACATGCTTTGGTTTTTTGGCATTTGTGAGTTTTAGTCGAAAACTCATAATTTAGCCATTTCAGTTTGATGAGTTGTCAAGGGAGGAGGATGATACCGATGGATGCCATAATTCTGTGGGGTCTACGGCGATTTTCGGGGGCATTTGAAGATCATTCGCCCCTCCAAATTGGCGAAAAAACACCCTCTTTTGCACATTACGCCCCGCATATACGGCTGCTATTTTCTGGGTTTTTGCACACGGTACAGTTTTGAGGGACACCGAGATCAGATTGAGTGATTTCACTTGCATGGAAGCAGACACGAAATATTTCCAGGGCCATCATGAGCCTCATTCGCGACACCGAGAGCTGCCATTTGCCTTGACAAGTCGGGGGGACCTTTTTCGGGCATAAATATGAAGTATTTTTGTAATTTTGAACTCCAAAAATCTGCTTTTCCCAAATGTGCGTTTAGCTATTTTTATACTTGGGAAATGATGTAAAAGAATTATTATAATTTCCGTTTTTTAGCAGTTTTTAGATATTTTATGGGATATTTTGTGCCTTGGTCTTTGCAAAGCCTCGAGGACAAATTTAGATATTTGACTTGACGATGGGATAGCTAAGGATGCTCCATGAGGTTTTCCTTCCTCAAGCCTATTTATTCCATGGATTTCATTGTAAACAAAGAGAGGTTGAACTTGAGAGAAGAATTAATAAATTGGTCATATAGGCTTTGAAGAATACACTTGAGTTATGATTTTTGAATTTTGCCTCTTGGATGCTTTTGAGGAATGATGAAGGATTGTTGATGGATTCCTTGACATGGTAGAATGGTATAGTGTTTCTTGATATGTTTTTGTCTTCTAGTTTCATTCCATGTCCTGTTCTTATTGCTATAGATCGGTAGAATTGATTTTGAGATATGCTCATGGAGGCACCTCAAAATCCACGAATCTTCATGGCAGTGTTTTCCTCTCCCTTAGTTATGCTAAAGAATTCTTGTTGCTCTTTGACACTTAAGGTATTGTTGCTAAGTTTTTTCATAAGTTCTGTGTATGTTGAGTAGGATGTATGGGTTTGCCCTACCTACCTATTAGCTGCCCATAGTTTTGTCCATAAAACTTTCTCTTTGTCCCGATTTGTTGATCATCTTGTTGAACCAAGGAGGCCTAGTCCCGATGCCAGCCCTTTTGCCTAAAACTGAAAACTTATTTGTCCAAGTGCCCAATGACTTAGAGACTATTTTTAAGGCGTTCCGGCGTGGTTATGAGTTGTTAGTTTGTCTTATGTGTTTTCCCCAAAGTCGATAGCCATTTCCCGAAGTTAGAGGGTCTTATACCTCTATGTATGTTGGAATGTTGTGATTTCTATGTATTAATTAGCTTATAGTTACATAGCATGATTAATGGCTTGCTATAACATGTTTATGTCTTCCTAAACTAATTACCGCAGAAATCCTTGTCTTTCACCCGACTTGTTGTCCACTTAATCATTTGCCCGGAGATCCCCTTCTCATAGTGAATCAAATCGACTATAGCGACTTTACATCATCACTTCATAGCTTCCTTGACCTGTTTGACCCCTAGCCCAATTTATCTACATCTTGTTATCCGGTTTATCATTTTGATCGATTTTATCCCTCTCGAGCTTAAAAACTTAAAAACTAAAAAAACCAAACACACTTCATAACTAGCCTAATATCGGGGGGAGAAATCGCAAGTAAACACAGAGCATCTTTTATATAGAGAGAGCCCTCTGCGAGTCCGGAAGGCTAGGTCCTTGGGCTCCAAAGCTTGGTTTGATGTTACATCGTCATTTGGCTAGCCAATCGGCCAAATCACGGGACCACAACATAATGGCGATCACGGTGGGACTTCTTGCGAGTACATGAAAATCCCTAGCGGTACATTATAGACTCTTTAGTAGTTTCAAATCCTAAACTTAGACCATCGGCTTTGTAGATCATTTAGAGTAAACTCTACGTTTCACCATCTTAGCAAAAGTGATGAATCGAGTTTATAACACTCTCTTACATCTGTTTTGCACATAAAACTCGAAAAAACCACAAAAAAATCCCTTAGATTGGTTTTGTAAGTCTTGGTGGTGGATAACCACTATACCTCAAAACAACTAAAAATCCACACAGCGACTCCTTTAGTCTCCGATTGAAGCACTACCTTGTTAGGTAGAATTCCATCACGGTTAGCCACCTCATCGCCCACCCTAACATAATGGCGATCACGGTGGGACCACCAAGTAACAAAAGTTTGGATTCCCTAGACCTTAAGAGACATTAAATAATACTATCGATTGACTTATCACTTGCTCACTAACATAGTGACACTCACGATGGGACAACCACCGAGTTAGTGACAATCTAAGTACACCTTAGTAACTCTTTGAAGTCTCAATCAAGCTTATTAAACTTAGATATTGTACGAAGGGTAGAAAATAGCTTTCACCATCTTAGCAAAATGATGAGTCGGTTATAGAAAACTCTTCCAAACCTTGTAGGCACATAAAACTCAAAAAAACCTAAGCACTCCCTTAGATTGGTTTGTCAATATTGGTGGTGGACCATACAAGTACCTCTCATAACAGGCGATATTCCACCTGGCGGCTCATAACTTCTAGTAAAAGCCTTACTATTTTACCAAACTCTAGGCTACTATCCGATAGACCTATCCCATCGCTCACTAACATAAGCGGGGAGATGGTGGAGACCTTTATTACATGTGAGTTTGAAGAAAACTCTTATAAACTCTTTAGTCCTTTAAGATACCTTAAACAAACAAGCGACCCATGAGCCATTTAGAGTAAACTCTTGTTGTTCTCATCACCCTAGCGAAGTGTTGAAACAAGTCTAGGATACTTTGAATCATAAAATTTGCACATAAACTCGAAAAATCCAAAAACATTCCCGGATGATTCTTGGTGGTGGACCATAGCTATCTTCATAAAAACAACCCGGTTCCACACAGGCAGATCCACCTAGTTCATTTTGACCATCCTTCACCTTAGTAGAACTATGAAAACCACTCATCCAAAAATTCACCAATACCATTCTCTTTAAACTGCGGATCTAAATGCGACACGAAGAATCAATACCGGGAAGCTCATCAGGACCCAAATCCTATCATAGTAGATGACCTAGAGAAGATTCTGTGGCAAACTTCGGCCCCGATCATTATTTCTTGGTAGACCTGCTCAGTAAAACAAGATGCGTACCTAAGCTTGTCTCATTATCCCAGGCGGTTCACCTTTTGAATTAGAGTCGTCACAAACTCTTCCCGGAAGCAAATCATATAGTAATATAAACTTTGTGATCTTGAAACCTAGACCCACCCTTGAGTCCTATTAGAGAAGCTTCACACTACTCCCCCTGATTCCCGACTTCTTTATCAATTTGGCTCCCTATCATCCCGGATACGCAAAACCAGGATCACTAGTCCAGGATTCATCCGCCACACCTAGTCAAACCACCTCATCCCGACCCTACTAGTCACTCCTCTTGTACATCATCCATTAGCTCAGTCATGGCCGGCACAGTACGCACCTTTGGTGTTGCCACGCCTTGGCTCCTCTCCCAAATAAATATCAAGACAAATCACACTTTACGGAAGACACCACTAGCTCCATGACATGTAAGTAGGATTAGCGATGCTTTTGAATACATGGAAGTACACGACGAAGCACGTCGGAATGAGAATATTCGCCCAAAGCTTTGGTGGAGAACCCAAAACAACGGGTTTAAAAGCTTGCCTCAGCGGTATCCACAACATCCTAGAACTACTGCCAAGTCTTCACGAACAAGTGGGAAGTCCAAAGGAACCCTATTCAAGTGCAGCCGATATAACAACCTAAAACGGAAAATGGGGGAGAATGCTCCGGGCCGCACACACTAGGTTCAATGGTGTGTGCTTGCGCCCTCATACTCACTTCAAACCCCCACTTGGTTTAATCTTGGCAAAATTCTGACTTTTGATCCGGACATGACATATCATCCCGAAGACAAAAGATCCCCGCCTACTAGAGGAAATGCAACAAATAGCCATAAAAACGAAGCCAACTTAGCGAGGAAAAAAGAACGGGACTAGATTAGAAGGAAAAGTCCCATATAGAGATAAGGTCTCCACTTCATCTCCTTCCTAGATCCTAGAATAGATGGCACGATCAAATCCATGACAAAGATGTGGAAAAAATGAGTGAAAAAGTGCCTCCCTAGGGACAACCAACTAAACCCTCAAAACCGGAAGCAAGGCTTTAGAAAATATCGGTCTCAAAATAAACCAAGAGGAAATGATCGGCAGATCAGACCATCCTTCGATGAAAATTATGTTGATGAAAAGAATAAGGATACACACCCATTGATGAAAATCATTGGAAACTCATAACTTATTAACGAGAGTAAGGTTTACCTCTAATGGAAGAGCAAAAGTTATGCTCCCCAAGTCGGAATGAGAAACCGACTATGAAGATCTCGAAGATCTTGCCATAGATTTCGAATGCCATTATAGAAGCTCATAGGCGATGTAACCTTGACGAGAAAAAAAAACCAAGACCACTCCAAGAGAAGTAGCCACGACAACGCTAAAACCTCTGACACCATCCCTAAAGCCATGGATAGCAACAAAATTGTGACCAAGAAAATTGACCAAAACGGATAAAGCTATTCAAACAAATCTTAGCTTCAGTCTCTTAGCACCTCTACAAAAACCCCCGAAGTAACAGGTGGCCAAGGAAACAAGTCAGAGATCGAGTCGACAAATTAAGAGCATAGAGAAAGGTCATGTCGAAAAAGTGAAACAAGTACGCTGACTACAAACTCCTTTTAGTTTTGAAGGGGAAGTTTCCAGAAATAAAAGTACCATACCCCTTCTTGAGCTAATAGCTGTGTAGATAGGTATAGATCTCAAATTTTCAAAGTTTTTGACATAGGGAGCGAAATGAATGCTAAATCTAGCGAAACAAGCACGAGCTCTTGCTCCGGCCCGAAAATAGAAGGTCAATACCAAGAAAGACACATTTTCTCCTTCCCCTATGTGAGCACGAACATACGGGACAAGATATTACATAATGCCATGTTAGATCCTGGTGCCTCCCATAACTACCTCATGCCTAAAGCGAGTCATAGAGGAAAACAATACTCCCATTTATTCCTCATTCCAGATTTAGATTCTTTTATCTTATACAATGAAAGTGATATAAACAATGAGATAATGGAAAGGAAAAGTTCTCAAACCATCGGAAACGCATTTTATTTACTAGATGCGGAAACTAATAACCAAAAATTCTCGATCTTTCTCTGTTAATCACGCATATCATAAGTGGGAAAATAGATTTGTAAATCAAGTTGAAGAAAAGCAATGCGGAAGCCCAATGTACATGGCTAGTGACATTGCTTATGTTAATAATTCTCAAATGTTTGACCAATATGTTGACTTATATGATTTCCAAACGAAGCTAACTTTGCGGAAGATTCGAGTTTTTGATTTTCGGGAGGAAACTCGGTTTCATAAACTTGAAAGAGTGAGCAGCCATTACGGGTCATCTATAACCTTGATAAGGAGAGCCTTGTGAGAGTTTAGAAGTAAGTGAGTCTCGGACTCTTTTCTCTGCTCACTTCAGCCCATCAGAGATAACATTCACCGCAGTTGGAAATCAACGAGTTTTCGGCTTGCAGTGATGAGTTTAGGAAGATGATGAAATCACCGAGCGGTTGTAAATGAGAAGCCTTTTCTGAAATAGTTGGAAAATCATTTTGGACATGGAATCTTCCTTAACTCAGTTGCGACCACCAAGTTCCATTGAGTTACAAATTGCAGGATGAAGAAGTAGAGGTTAATAAACACATGGAGTTGTCTGCTTACATCCTTTCAAGATAATTTACGTCAGAGTGTATCATCGTTTCATCGACTGATGAACTACCTGGGTTTCGGTCACTTAATCGAACACATCGGCTTGGAAAGAAAACTACCGCTGCAATACATGATGGTACGACAGGTTCGGTGAGTCCATGAGAAGAGTTGTTTTACGGGGGGTCTGAAATATAGCAGTGGAAGAAAGAGTAGTCTGAATAAATCCTATGTATCAAATCCTCTAGATCGGGTATTATTCCCGAGATCCATTTGTTGTTTTCCTTGAGAAATCTGTAGGGGTAGTGGGTTCTATCATAAACAAGTTGCTACCAAGAATGAAGAAAAACTTAAAGCTCTGTCGAGAAACAAAACCAAATGGGAGTGGCCTTTTCATTATTTCCGCATCATGAAAAAGAAACTAAGCAGAATCCCCCATGTGATCATCTACTTATTTGGTTGCATTGGAAAAGAAGAGTTCACTAAATTTATATTTGTGTACGATTAGATTAGGATAGAAAGACAACAATAGAAAATAAGCTTAGCACAGCGAGCACCTTTTCATTTGTGGTTGTTTGAAGAAGAAGTGAAAAGCGAGAAAATACAAAAAACGGTGAAAAAGTGAAAAGAGGGCGGAGTTTCTAAAAAGCGATGGTAAGGCCCCATGTTCCAAAAATAGTCCTTCGGAAAGCGCGCAAGTCTAAATGCCTTCTCTTGGTACTTCAATGTCTTGTTCGTGACTATCTAGCCTAATCGCAACTGAGCATGTTTAAGTTATTTCTTGATAAGTTAGTGAGTGCAAAGATAGTCAACATTGTGTAAGATTGACTTATCACGGGCTTAGATTGAGGAGAGATTACGGCGTTTCCACATGCCTAAAAGCAGAACCAAAGGAAAGTAAGGGATGAAAAACACATTGTACATCTTAGCCCTTGTCTAGTTTCCTTTTTGTTGCAGAATAACATTTGTGTGCGGCTTGTCTTTTTATACATAAATGCATGACAAATAAATTTGCCTAATCTGATTTGATCATTTTTAAATTTCATGTTGTAGATTAAGAAATGAAATCTTTGTCAAGCACTTAATCTTGACGGTTGATCTAACATAGGTAGAGTAATGAAGGAGTTCCTTGACTTAATCTGAACTCCCGTGAGATATAAGAGTAGAAATAGATAGGTTCATTTTGCAAAAAGAAAAATATGCATTGTCGAAAAGGTTGCTAGTTCAAATGCGCCAAA
This sequence comes from Pinus albicaulis, assembly GCA_034641835.2. Classification (NCBI taxonomy): domain Eukaryota; kingdom Viridiplantae; phylum Streptophyta; class Pinopsida; order Pinales; family Pinaceae; genus Pinus; species Pinus albicaulis. The sequence continues at coordinate 1,338,465,364 of CM076574.1, forward strand.
CAAAAGAAAAATTTTAGGAAAGATAGTGGGGGTAGAAGTATCATTGATGTGCTCATCTTGTCACTTTTCAGAAATAACATCAAGAGAAGAATCAGATTTTAACGTAATGGATAGACCTTGAGTCTTCATAAGCCAAATCTGAATTACGGACACCTCTGACGAGGGGGGCCCCGCCCACTCCCCAAATGGAGCCTTTGTTAGCCATCGAGTATTTTTTACATGTTAGTGATGACTATATCCATAGGCGAGTTTTCTAGAAAGTAAATTCCATATGTCAATGCATCATCTGAAAACCCTCATAAAAAAAATTTTTTAAGCCCTTCTACTTTTGATCCGCCCCATGTCAAAATCAAAACTTCATTATCCCTTTCCTACCTGGTTTCAGCCCCCTGATCTGCCCATCAACTTTAAAAAGCAAATCCAAATCTGTTTCAAAAGTCTCCCCTATGTTAGGAAGTGGCACTTTAAGGCATTTTACCCTTGGCAATCATCAAAAGGCCAAAAAGCCTCCATCTGTAACAGACCTACCATGACTGACCTCCCACTTTGCAAATGAAATTGACAAACAGCTCTAAGTCGCACCACTCACATCCCCTAGATCTCAGCACTGCATAAACCCCAATCTCAAGCTGACTATTAGGTGTTTCACAGTGTTTTATGGTTTCTACAAAGGCAGGAAATATAACTTCATCTCAGGAGGAAATGCTTGAATCTACAGTTAGAAGAACAGTTGCTTCTAAATGTAACTTGAGCCTGAGATATGTCTGCAAAACAGAAAGCTACTCATCCAGACCTTACATCTCTTTCCAGCATGAAAATCACAGTAAGAAAAGGACACCACTGTTTCAGCAAACTGGTAAATTTGCATGGCCCAGAACCTCCTTCATTTACAAGAAGAGGGTTAGGGCGCCTCCTTCATCTACAAGCAGAGGGCGCTGGCCAGTATTGACTTTAAAGGTTGCAAAAGTCCAGGTTTTCCTTTTACTGAACAAATAAAACAGAGACTCCAGGTTTTTCTGAATGTGAATGATGATCATAACAGAGAATAAAGTCTGCAGTATGCAAGTTCAAAGGAAAACAGAGTTTGGTCTAATAAAGGAGGTCATTTGAAGCTTTCAAAACATATCAATTGTTAAACTTTAGAAAGGCATGTCATTAGTAAAAATTCCAATCATAAGCAGCCTGCTTGTCCAAAAGATCAAATTGAAGAGATACTGACAGATCATGTCATCACCTAGGCAGAAAGAAAGTTCTTTGTTTTTCAAAAGGCACTGACCTCCACAGTCACAGAGACTATCTTTCAAGTAATTTGTCATGAGATGACCAAAGCAAATGATGATATTTCAAATACCCTTAGAGCAAAGGTTGGAGACAAGTTGTCACTTTGGCTAGGGGTTTTTTCCAACACAGTGATGATCTGAAACACAGTGATGATTGCAAGAAGAGATGCTAGTATTGATGTTTTTCAAGTGGTTTACTTACCATCACATCCAGGGAAAAGCTGTGTCAAACATATTTGTCAAACAACCTTCAGATACCTTACCTGATGAAGAGCCTCCTCCATGTATGAGCAGATGGCCAAAGCCTTGGATATTGTTGAAGACTGATTAGTCAGAAAGGTGCAGTGGAAGGATACAAAGGAAGAAATCAAAAAGTCTTTACACCAGGTAAAAGATAGTGTTTATGATTCAAAAGTATTGGTTTTCCTATTCAAATGAAAATGTCTGTCAAACTGTACCTATAGTGGAAAAAAGGAAAATTGTGTTTAGTTTCTCCAAAAGAGGTCTGCTCCTATAACAGAGAACCAAGATTCCTTGTTGATATATTCTGAGCAGAGGAGAGGCGCCCTTTTTAGACAGAGAATGATAAACAGAGGTGAATGCAACTGTAGTTTTGCACCTTTAGTCAAGATTAGTTTCACAGTGGGCATCATTAACTCCAAAGAATTAAGAGCAAAGTGTTAGTTTATATTGCAAAAATGGAAAGGACCTCTGTGAAAATGTCAAAAGACACCCCCTGCAACATAAAGTATCCTCTATGGATGTCCTCTTTTCATACAAAGCGCCAGAAGTATAGAAGGGGTTTTTAAGGTGACAATTTAGCTTTTTCCTCAGCAAAAGGCACTGCAAAGTAAGATACACAGTGGTTCATAGCATACATAAAATACTTTGACATGTTTTCAGTTTCTGGAGAGGAGTTCAAAACAAGATATAGGCAGGTTCATTATTAAATGGTCAAAGGTACCTTGCTGGTACATTTTGAGCGATAGTGTTAGAAGAATCGCCGCTAACCCGGTAAATGCATGATAGAAAGAGTTTACATGAAGGCCACGTACATGAAGGCCCTTTGAAGGCCCTTTGAAGTGTGCCTTAGTCAAAAGAGGGAAACAAATATCTCATCATAAAACAAATACTAGGGATATTAAAGTACTGTGAAACATTATGAATCATAATACCCTCTTCTTGAGAAAATTCAGATTAGGCCTTAGGCGGTTGATTCAAAATAATTTTCTGACCAAAGAGATGAAATTTAAAAAGCGTGAGAGAGAGGGTTTTGTCCTCATGAGTTCAAGAAAGAAAAACCTTGATTTCTACAGTCCTCATAGTTTTGCAGAGAAATGTGAAAAATAAGATATCACGGAATTTACTGCATAGGTTGTCATTTTGCCTTGCAATGGGATAGTCAGTTTGAATCTCGTTTATATGGCACTCTTAAATGAGCATTCCAAAATTACATGGAAAATATACTTCCACATATTTCCAATGAGCCATCTCGGGCCAAATTTCGACAAAAGGAAGGCATCCAAAAGTAGCCTGCAATCAACGCTATGTTTTTCTGCACCAGCATTCACCATTTTTGACCAGTGATGGGACAGTCAGTTTTTGAGCACCCAAATGGACACCAAATGAAACAAATCAAGCATATTTGGAAAGTATACTTCTCTATATTTCAAACAAGCCATCTCGGGCCCAATTCCGACACCAGGAAGGCATTCAAAAATGACCTACAAACAGCTCGATGCATTTCTGCACCAGGATTCACCAGTTTTGACCAGTGTTGGGAAAATAAATTTTTGAAGGATCAAATGGACACCAAATGAAAAAATTAAAGTTTTTATGGAAAGTATACTTCCACAGCTTTCCAACGAGCCATCTCGCGCCCAATTCCGACACCGGGAAGGCCTTCAAAATGGACTTCAAACTTGCGCGACACTCCTGGAAAGGTGCGCGACGCGCCTGTGCACAAAATTTCCAAAGGAATGCACTGCTGCGCGACGCGCCTGTAGCAGCCCGCGGCACTCCTGTAGAAATGGTCAAGAAACTCACCAAAAACCTTAAAAAAATCTTTCCAAGAGCTGCTTAACCAGTCAAGCAAAGATAATCATTGATTTTCAAGTTCCGAAAGTTGAGATTGTTTTGGCAAAATGGTTGGACATGGTGACAAACATCGACATAGCAAGAGACACAAAACTTCTAAAAAGGAGGAGCAACTTGCAGATGAAGACATGGACTATGTAGACGAATATGAAGAAGATTACCAAGATGGTAAGGGTGATGGGCTACAAAAGAGAGATTTTTCAAAGTTGGAAACTAAAACCTAATCATTTTAACAGATCACTATGGGTCTGCTTTGATGGACGGATATTTTTTGACCTTTTTCTGCACTTTATAAACAAGCATATGACTTCCTAATTGCTATTGCTGAACCTGTTTGTAGGCCAGAATCTATGCATGAGTACAATTTGACACTCATTCATTGTATGCTGTTGTTTCTGTGGGGCTTGAAACTGAAACAATTACTGTTGTACTAAACATGTTATCAAAAACAAAACTTCCCAAAGAGATCATTGATTTCAGTAATGGATCAACTGAAAATTATGGAAAATTCAAACTTGTGTTGAAAAAGAATCTCTATTTTGTGGACTCCCCATATCCAGAGGTTCTGAAGACCTTGCTTAAAGATGTTGTAATTGCTTGGTCAAGAATACATTCATCTGAGGTCTCTGAAATAAAAGGAGGGGATATGTTCAAAATTAGTAAAGCCCCTAATGAAATTGGAGGAAGCCACACAGAACTCATTGGTACTGAGGACATCACAGCAGTGATTGAAGAAAAAGAAACACATTCATTTGAAATTGATCCTGCTCAGGTTGAAAATGTGAAACAACATTGCTTACCAAATGCTTTAAATTATCCCATGCTGGAGGAGTTTTGTTGTTAAATGCTACAGGTCTTTGAGCTCTCACCAAGCATTACAAACTCTGCCACTTTATCTCATATACACAATAACTTTTGATTGTGTAAGATACATTTTATTGTTAACTGTCTTCATGTTGTTGAATCTGTTGATCGAGTGCCTACAAGGAAAAAGGAGGTTTTGAAGCTAAGAAGATTGTGTTTGGCCTTCTTCTGAAAAGGGACAAGGGTGTCCTACGTCCTAAAAACATCACAGAGCAAAATACCTTTAACACAAAACACAAGAAAAATTTCTTGACTGTCTATCTTCATTTCACTGTGTTTTTCTTCTTAAAAGGTCTGCTTGTTGGATTACATATTAAAGGGGAAGGCAGCTTTCCGAAGGAGCAGAGGTCTCATATTAAAGAGGGCATTTCACAATACATTTGGAAACATTGTTGCCTTACCAAACAGTGTTTAACCTTTCATAAAGCAGAGTTAGTGAGGAATATGCCACTATAATTCGAAGGTATTGTCAAAATTGGGTATGATGAACAGTGATGCATAGGAAAGGCAGTGTGTTTTGATTGAAAGGAGTATATTATTATTTGATTACTACAGGTATTTTTGTGTTCACATCAAAAACACCAAGGCCTCCGTGACCTTTGTCCAAGCTCAGAAAATCAGTTAACTGTCTATGTATTTTAAACTAACTATGGGCTTATCTTTAAAAATTATTTGGTGGAATGGCACACAGAGAAAGGACAAGGTTTGGAGGGAGCAGGAATCTTATACCCAGGGAAGGCATCACCTTGTTTGAAAACATGGTTACCTTCTCAAAATAATTGATGACATAGAAGGTAGAATTTTGTTTAAGCAACAAGAGGATGATGAACAAGGCCATGACAGTGATGAGCAAGGGCAACTAAGAGATGATACACAGCAGCATCCTGATGATGGAAAGCAAATACAAAACATCGATCATGAAGGGCATTCTCCAAAGCATGTGCTATCTGCCTCTCCTGGGCAAGGGGCCATGACTTCTTCACCCAAAGCCAGAATGCTAAACATCAAAGAAGAAAACCCAAGAGACGCTGAAGGAGGCTAAAGGGAAGTGCCCGGCACGAAAAGTGAGAAAAGACACTTCAGGACTTCATATTTTGGCTTCATCTTCAGAACATTTTGCTAGGGACCCTTGAGGGTCATACACACCGATTTTGGGCAAATTTTGACATGCTTTGGTTTTTTGGCATTTGTGAGTTTTTAGTCAAAAACTCATAATTGCGCCATTCCAGTTTGATGAGTTGTCAAGGGAGGAGGATGATACCGATGGATGCCATAATTCCATGAGCAGGTCTCCAGCGATTTTTAGGGCATTTGAAGATCATTCGCCCCCTCAAATTGGCGAAAAACACCCTCTTTTTGCACATTCTGCCCGCCATATCAGCAGCCTGCTATTTTCTGGGTTTTTTCACACAGGTACAGTTTTGAGGGACTTCCCGAGATCAGATTGAGGTAATTTCACTTGCGCCGGAAAGCAGACACAGAGAGCTTTCCAACGGGCCATCATGAGCCTCATTTCGACACCGGGAAGGCTGCCATTTGCCTTCAGCAAGTCAGGGGACCTTTTTCAGGCATAAATATGAAGTATTTTTGTAATTTTTGAACTTCAAAAATCTGCTTTTCCCAAATGTGCGTTTAGCTATTTTTATACTTGGGAAATGATGTAAAGTCAATATATTTTCCGTTTTTAGCAGTTTTTTAGATATTTTATGGGATATTTTGTGCCTTGGGCTTTGCAAAGCCTCAAGGACAAGTTTAGATATTTTGACTTGGCCAATGGGATAGCTAGTTGCTCCATGAGGTTTTCCTTCCTCAAGCCTATTTATTCCATGGATTTCATTGTAAACAAGAGGCTGAACTTGAGAGAAGAATTAATACATTGGTCATATGAGCTTTGAAGAATACACTTGAGTTATGATTTTTGGACTGCCTCTTGGATGCTTTTGAGGAATGATGAAGGATTGTTGATGGATTCCTTGACATGGTAGAATGGTATAGTGCCTCTTTATATGTTTTGTCTTCTAGTTCTCATTCATATTACATATTTCTTGCTGCTATAGATCAGTAGAGATTGATTTTGAGATATGCCCATGGAGGCACCTCAAAATCGCTGAATCTTCATAGCTTGATGTTTTCTTCTCCCTTAGTTATGCTAAAGAATTCTTAGCTGCTCTTTAGTAACCTAAGGTATTGTTGCTAAGTTTTATTCATAAGTTCTATGTATGTTGAGTAGGATGTATGGTTTTCCCTACCTACCTATTAGCTGCCCATAGTTTTGTCCATAAAACTTTCTCTTTGACTGATTTGTTGATCATCTTGTTGAACCAAGGAGGCCTAGTCCCGATCTAGCCCTTTGCCTAAAATTATGAAAGCTTGTTTGTCAAAGTACCCAATGACTTAGAGACTATGTTTAGGCGTTCCGGCGTAGTTTATGAGTTGTTAGTTTGTCTTATATGTTTTCCCCAAAGTCTGATAGTCATTTCCCGAAGTTAGAGGGCCTTATACCTCTATGTATGGCTGGAATGTTTGATTTCTATGTATTAATTAGCTCATAGTTGCATTTAGCATGATTAATGGCTTGCTATAACATGTTTATGTCTGCTATAAACTAGTTACACTTGAAATCCCTTGTCTTTCACCAACTTGTTGTCCACTTAATCCATTTTGCCCAGAGATCCCTTCTACCGTGAATCAAATCGGCCCTACAGCAGCTTTACATCATCACTTCATAGCTTCCTTGACCTGTTTGACCCATAGCCCAATTTATCTACATCTTGTTATCCAGTTTATGTATTTGATCAGTTTTATCCCTCACAAACTTAAAAACTAAAAAACTAAAAAAACCAAAAACACACTTCATAACTAGCCTAATATCAGGAAATCGCAAGTAAACACACCGACATCTTTTACACTTATAGAGAGAGCCCTCTCTGAGTCCAGGAAGGCTAGGTCCTTGGGCTCCAAAGCTTGGTTTGATGTTAAATCGTCATTTGGCTAGCCAATCGGCCAAATCACGGGACACTAACATAATGGCGATCACGGTGGGACTTTGAGTTAGTGACAATCTAAGGACACCTTAGAACTCTAGAAGTCCCTTATTTTTAAGAATACTGTTTGATTGACTTATCCCACCGCTCTCTAACATAATGGCGATCACGGTGGGACTCTGAGTGTTTAAAATCTTAGATTCCCTAGACCTTAAGAGACCTTAAAGAATACTATCTGATTGACTTATCCCACTGCTCACTAACATAGTGACACTCACAGTAGGACCTTCTGAGTTAGTGACAATCTAAGTACACCTTAGTAACTCTTGAAGTTTCAATCAAGCTTAGTAAACTTAGAGATTGCTTGAAGAGTAGAAAATAGCTCTTTCACCATCTTAGCAAAATGATGAGTCAGTTATAGAAATCTCTTCCAAACCTTGTAGGCACATAAAACTCAAAAAACCCCAAAAACACTCCCCTAGATTGGCTTTGACAATATTGGTGGTGGACCATACAAGTATACCTCAAAACAAACTGAAAATCCACTTGGCGACTCCACTAAACTTCTAGTAAGCCTTACTACTTTTCAAAACTCTAGGCTACTATCCGATAAACCTATCCCATCGCTCACTAACATAGCGGGAGATGGTGGGACACTGAGTACATAATAGTCCAGCAAACTCTTATAGACTCCTTGGTCCTTTAAGTACCATAAACAAGCAAGCAGTCCCTAGACCCATTTTTTAGAGTAAACTCTTTTTGTTCTCATCACCCTAGCAAAGTGTTGAAACAAGTCTAGGATACTTTAACAAACCATAGGTTGCACATAAAACTCAGAAAATCCAAAAAACATTCTCAGATTAGTTACTGGTGGTGGACCATAGCTATCTTCACAAAACAATCCAGTTCCACCTGGCGACTCCACTAATCCATCCCTTTTATTTTTGACCATCCTTCACCTTAGTAAAGCTATAGAGAAACCGCTCATCCAAAACATTCTCCATTACCGCTCTCTCTAAACTCTGGATCTCAAAATCTGGCTTCACAAAGAATCAACACCAGATCCCATCCAGACCCAAATCCCCCTATCATAGTAGATGACCCAGAGAAGATTCTGTGGCAAGCTTCCGAAACTGATCATCTAACTTCTGGTAGATTCACCCATAGAACAAGATCTGTACCTAAACATCGCACCATCCTACTAGATTCACCTTTGGAACTAGAGTCATCACAAACTCTTCCCAGAAGCAAATCATATAGTAAGATAAACTTTGACAATCTTGAACCCCTAAGCCCACCACAGAGTCCTATTAGAGAAGCTTCACCTACCACTCCTCCTGACTTCCAGCTTCTCTATCAGTTTGGCTCCTATCATCCTACATCTGCTCAAAACCATATCACTAGTCCCAGTTCATCCGCCACACCTAGTCAAACCACCACTGTTCAAACCACTTCATCTCAGCCTACTAGTCCTCATCTTGTATATTATCCATTAGCTCCAGTCATGGCAGCCTGGTACGCACCTTTGGTGTTGCCACCGCCCTTGGCTCCTCTCCCAAATAAATATCAAGACAAAATCCCACACTTTACTGGAGAAGACACCACCACAGCTCAATAGCATGTAAGTAGGATTAGTGATGCTTTTGAATACATGGAAGTACAAGACGAGACCGTCAGAATGAGAATATTCGCACAAAGTCTTGGTGGTGAACCCAAAACATGGTTCAAAAGCTTAACTCCAAACAGCATCCACAATATCCCAGAACTATATCAAGTCTTCAGAAATAGGTGGGAAATCCAAAGAAACCCCATTCAGATCCTGTCATAATATAACAACCTAAAACCGGAAAATGGGGAAAGTGTCCAGGATTACTGCACTAGGTTCAACAGTGTATATAACTCCCTCCCACCTCATTTCAAACCCCCACTTGGTTTAATCTTGGAAAAATTCCCCGAGGGTTTTGATCCAGACATGACATATCATCTGAGAGACAAGGATCCCCCTACCCTAGAGGAAATGCAAAAAATAGCCATAAAAACAGAAGCCAACTTAGCAGAAAAAAGAGCCAGGACTAGATTAGAAGGAAAAGTCCCATATAGAGATAAGGTCTCCACTTCATCTCCTTCCCTAGATCCTAGAATAGATGGCTTGGTCAAATCCATGACAAAGATGTGGGAAAAAATGAGTGAAAAAGTGCCTCCTAGGGAAAACCAACTAAACCCTCAAAACCAGAACCAAGGCTTTAGAAAAGGTCAGTCTCAAAATAAACCAAGAGGAAATGATCAGCAAATCAGACCATCCTTCAGTAAGAATTATGTTGATAAAGAGGATAAGGATACTGAACCCATTGATGAAAATCATTGGAACCTCATAGGTTCTGATAACGAGAGTAAGGTTTACCTCACAACAGAAGAGCAAGAGTTGTGCTCCCCAAGTCAGGACGAAACCAACTATGAAGATCTCGAAGATCCTGCCATAGATTTTCAGAATGCCATTATAGAAGCTCATAGGCAGTATAACCTTAGAAGCAGAAAAAACCAAGACCACTCCAAGAAGGGTAGCCCTGACACTGCTAAAACCTCTGACACCATCCCTAAAAAAGCCATGGATAACAACAAAATTGTGGCCAAGAAAATTGACCAAAACAAGGATAAAGCTATTCAAACAAGTCTTAGCTCAGATACTCTTAGCACCTCTACAAAAACCCCTGAAGTAACGGTGTCAAACAAAGTCCCGAATCAGAGTCAGCAAATTAAGAGCATAGAAAAGGTCATGTCCGAAAAAGCTGAAACAAATCTGCCCAAACTACGAACTCCTTTTAGTTTCGAAGGGGAAGTTTCCGAAATAAAAATTACCATACCCCTTACTGAGCTAATAACTGTAGATAGGTATAGATCTCAAATTTTCAAAGTTTTTGACATAGGGAGCGAGGCGGATACTTTAAATCTAACTGAAAACAAACCCGAGCTCTTATTCGGCCCGAAAATAGAAGGTCAATACCAAGAAGGATCTGTTTCTCCTTCCTATGTGAGCCTGAACATACGGGACAAGATATTACATAATGCCATGTTAGATCCTGGTGCCTCCCATAACCTCATGCCTAAAGCAGTCATGGAAAACAATACTCCCATTTATTCCACTCATTCCAATTTAGATTCTTTTATCTCATACAATGAAAGTGATATAAACAAGCAGATAATGGAAAAGGAAGAAGTTCTCAAACCATCAGAAATGCATTTTCCGTTACTAGATGCAGAAACTAATAACCAAAAATTCTCTGATCTTTCTCCTGTTAATCCTGCATATCATAAGTCAGAAAATAGATTTGTAAATCAAGTTGAAGAAAAGCAATCTGGAAGTCCAGTGTACATGGCTAGTGACATTGCTTATGTTAATAATTCTCAAATGTTTGATCAATATGTTGACTTATATGATTTCCAAACAGAAGCTAACTTTGCAGAAAACTCAGTTTTTGATTTTTGGGAGGAAGCTCAGTTTCATAAATTTGAGAAAAGTAAGCAGCCATTACCGGTCATCTATGACACTCATGAGGAGAACCTTGAGAGTTTAGAAGTAAGTGAAGAGTCTCGGACTCTTTGCTCTACTTCACTTCAGCCCGTCAGAGATAACATGCACATGATTGGAAGTCAACAGTTTTTCAGCTTTGATGATGAGTTTGAGGAAGATGGTGAAATTCTTGAGCATATTGTAAATGAGAATCCTTTGCCTGAAATGGTTAAGGAAATCATTTTGGACATAGAATCTTCCTTAACTCCAGATTTGCAGTTACCCAGTTCCATTGAGTTACAAATTGCAGATGAAGAAGTAGAGGTTGATAAACACATGGGAGTTGTCACACTATCGTTTCAAGATAATTTACTGTCAAAGTGTATCCCTGCCCATCAACCTGATGACCTTCACACAGTTTCCATCCCGCCCTATCAAAACACATCAGCTTGGATTGAAAAATACACTGCAATATATGATGAGTCTGACAGTTCCAGTGATCATGAGCAAGAGGAAGAGTTGCTTTACCGTGAGAGTCCCAAATATAGCCAAGTGGAAGAAAGAGTAGTCCTGAATGAAGCCTATATCTCAAAACCTCTAGATCGGGTATTATTCCAAGATCCATTTGTTGTTTTCCTTGAGAAGTCTGAAAGAGTAGTCTTGAATAAATCCTATGTATCGAATCCTCTAGATCAGGTATTATTCCAAGATCTATTTGTTGTTTTCCTTGAGAAATCTGTAGGGGTAGTGGGTTCTATCATAAACAAGTTGCTACCAAGAATGAGAAAAAACTTAAGCTCTACTGTCCAGAAACAAACCAAATGGGAGTGGCCTTTTCATTATTTCTGCATCATGAAAGAACTAAACCAGAATCCCCCATGTGATCATCTATTTGACTGGTTGCATTGGAAAGAAGAGTTCACTAAATGTATGTTGTGTACAGATTAGATTAGGATAGAAAGACAACAATAGAAAATAAGCTTAGCCTGTGAGCACCTTTTCATTTGTAGTTTTTTTGAAGAAGAAGTGAAAAAGAAAAAAATACAAAAAACAGTGAAAAATAGAAAAAGAGGGCAGTTTCTAAAAATCAGTGGTAAGGCCCCATGTTCCAAAAAATAGTATTTCAGAAAGCGGGCAAGTCTAAATGCCGCTACTAGTGCTTCAATGTCTTGTTCAGTTATCTAGCCTAATCATAGCTGAGCATGTTTAAATTTATTTGTTGATAAGTTAGTGAGTGCCAAGATAGTCAACATTGTGTAAGATTGACTTATCACAGAGCTTAGATTAGGGAGAGATTCTGGTTCCACATGCCTAAAACGGAACCAAAGAGAGAAGCGAGGGATGAAAAATACATTGTACATCTTAGCCCCGCTTGTCTAGTTTCCCTTTGTTGCAAAATAACATTTGTGTGCAGCTTGTCTTTTATGCCGCAAATGCATGACAAATCAGACCGTCTAATCCTGATTTGATCATTTTGAATTTCATGTTTTAGATTAGAGAAACAAAATCCTGTCAAACTGCTTAATCTTGACAGTCGATCTAGCATAGGTAGAGTAATGAAGGAGTTCATCAGTTTAATCTGAACTCCCGGCAGATATAAGAGTAGAAATAGATAGGTTCATTTTGCAAAAAGAAAAAATATGCATTGTCAAAAGGCTGCTAGTTCAAATGCGCCAAAGAGAAGAAAAAATGTTAGGAAGGATAGTGGGGTAAGTAGAAGTATCATTGATGTTAACCATGTTGTCACTTTTCAGAAATAACATCAAGAGAAGGGTAAATTTTGCGCCAATGGATAAGGCACTGGTCTGCATAAGCCAAAGATCTGAATTACGGACACCCTCTGGCCAGAGGGCCCTCCCCAAATGGAGCCCTTTGTTAGCCATCGGTATTTTTTACATGTTAGTGATGACTATATCTACGAGCGAGAAGAAAGTTCCTGGTTTTTCAAAAGGCACTAACCTCCATAGTCACAGAAACTATTTGTCAAGTAATCTGTCACGAGATGACCAAACCAAATGATGATATTTCAGTCACCCTTAGAGCAGTGCAGAGAAACAATGTCACTGTGGCTAGGGTTTTCTTCTGAAATACAGTGATGCTTGCAAGTAAAGATGCTAAGATTGATGTTTTTCAAGTGGTTTACTTACCATCACATCCTGAGAAAAGCTGTGTCAAACAGATTTGTTAAGAAACTTTCAGACACCTTACCTGATGAAGAGCCTCCTCCATGTATGAGCAGATGGCCAAAGCCTTGGATATTGTTGAAGACTGATTAGTCAGAAAGGTGCAGTGGAAGGATACAAAGGAAGAAAGCAAAAAGTCTTTACACCAGGTAAAAGATAGTGTTTATGATTCAAAATTATTTGTTTTCCTATTCAAATGAAAATGTCTGTCAAACTGTACCTATAGTGGACAAAAGGAAAATTATGTTTAGTTTCTCCAAAAGAGGTCTGCTCCTATAACAGAGAACCAAGATGCCTTGTTGATATATTCTGAGCAGAGGAGAGGCGCCCTTTTTTAGACAGAGAATGATAAACAGAGGTGAATGCAACTGTAGTTTTGCACTTTTAGTCAAGATTAGTTTCACAGTGGGCATCATTAACTCCAAAGAATTAAGAGCAAAGTGTTAGTTTATATTGCAAAAATGGAAAGGACCTCTGTCAAAATTTCAAAAGACACCCCCTGCAACATAAATTATCCTCTATGGATGTCCTCTTTTCATACAAAGCGCCAGAAGTATAGAAGGGGTTTTTAAGGTGGCAGTTTAGCTTTTTCCTCAGCAAAAGGCACTGCAAAGTAAGATACACAGTGGTTCATAGCATACATAAAAGACTTTGACATGTTTTCAGTTTCTGGAGAGGAGTTCAAAACAAGATATAGGCAGGTTCATTATTAAATGGTCAAAGGTACCTTGCTGGTACATTTTGAGCAGAGTAAAGGTGTTAGAAGAATCGCCCTTCTTGATAGACAGAGGATGAAAGAGTTTACATGAAGGCCACTGAAGGAGTGTACCCATAGTCAAAAAGAGGCTCAAATATCTCATCTCAGAAAATACAAAGGGATAGTAAAATTGCCATGGCTGTTGAATCATAATACCTCTGCCACAGCAAAATTAGGGTTAAGGAGCGCCCGGGCAGTTTGATTCAAAATGCTTTTCTGACCAAAAAGAGATGAAATTTAAAAACGTGAGAGAGGTTTTTTTCCCTCATAGGTTCAAGAAGAAAAACCTTCTTCAGTTTCTACACAGGTATCATGGTTTATGAGAAATGTGAAAAATACAGATGTCACGGGAGAATTTCTGCACTAGGATTCATCATTTTGACCAGTGATGGGACAGTCAGATTTTGAACAGCCAAATGGACTCCAAATGAAAAAATTCAAGTTGCTATGGAAAATATACTTCCACATATTTCCAATGAGCCATCTCGGGCCAAATTTCGACAAAAGGAAGGCATCCAAAAGTAGCCTGCAATCAACGCTATGTTTTTCTGCACCAGCATTCACCATTTTTGACCAGTGATGGGACAGTCCGTTTTTGAGCACCCAAATGGACACCAAATGAAACAAATCAAGCATATTTGGAAAGTAGACTTCTCTATATTTCCAACGAGCCATCTCGGGCCCAATTCCGACACCAGGAAGGCATTCAAAAATGACCTACAAACAGCTCGATGCATTTCTGCACCAGGATTCACCAGTTTTGACCAGTGTTGGGAAAATCAATTTTTGAAGGATCAAATGGACACCAAATGAAAAAATTAAAGTTTTTCTGGAAATTAGACTTCCACAGATTTCCAACGAGCCATCTCGCGCCCAATTCCGACACCGGGAAGGCCTTCAAAATGGACTTCAAACTTGCGCGACACTCCTGGAAAGGTGCGCGACGCGCCTGTGCACAAAATTTCCAAAGGAGTGCACTGTTGCGCGACGCGCCTGTAGCAGCCTGTAGCAGCCCGCGGCACTCCTGTAGAAATGGTCAAGAAACTCACCAAAAACCTTAAAAAACTCTTTCCAAGAGCTGCTTAACCAGTCAAGCAAATATAATCATTGATTTTCAAGTTCCGAAAGTTGAGATTGTTTTGGCAAAATGGTTGGACATGGTGACAAACATCGACATAGCAAGAGACACAAAACTTCTAAAAAGGAGGAGCAACTTGCAGATGAAGACATGGACTATGTAGAGGAATATGAAGAAGATTACCAAGATGGTAAGGGTGATGGGCTACAAAAGAGAGATTTTTCAAAGTTGGAAACTAAAACCTAATCATTTTAACAGATCACTATGGGTCTGCTTTGATGGACGGATATTTTTGGAGACCTTTTTTTGCACTTTATAAACAAGCATATGACTTCCTAATTGCTATTGCTGAACCTGTTTGTAGGCCAGAATCTATGCATGAGTACAATTTGACACCTCATTCATTGTATGCTGCTGTTTCTGTGGGGCTTGAAACTGAAACAATTATTGTTGTACTAAACATGTTATCAAAAACAAAACTTCCCAAAGAGATCATTGATTTCAGTAATGGATCAACTGAAAATTATGGAAAATTCAAACTTGTGTTGAAAAAGAATCTCTATTTTGTGGACTCCCCATATCCAGAGGTTCTGAAGACCTTGCTTAAAGATGTTGTAATTGCTCGGTCAAGAATACATTCATCTTAGGTCTCTGAAATAAAAGGAGGGGATATGTTCACAATTAGTAAAGCCCCTAATGAAATTGGAGGAAGCCACACATAACTCATTGGTACTGAGGACATCACAGCAGTGATTGAAGAAAAAGAAACACATTCATTTGAAATTGATCCTGCTCAAGTTGAAAATGTGAAACAACGTTGCTTACCAAATGCTTTAAATTATCCCATGCTGGAGGAGTTTTGTTGTTGAATGCTACAGGTCTTTGAGCTCTCACCAAGCATTACAAACTCTGCTACTTTATCTCATATGCACAATAACTTTTGATTGTGTAAGATACATTTTATTGTTAACTGTCTTCATGTTGTTGAATCTGCTGATCGAGTGCCTACAAGGAAAAAGGAGGTTTTGAAGCTAAGAAGAATGTGTTTGACGCTAGCAAAGGGACAAGGGTGTCCTACTTGTCCTAAAAACATCACGGAAGCAGAATACCTTTAACACAAAAACACAAAGAAAAATTTCTTAGTGGCTCTATCTTCATTTCTTGTGTTTTTCTTCTTAAAGGGTACGCATTTGGATTGCATATTAAAGGGGAAAGGCAGCTTTCGGAAGCAGAGGTCTCATATTAAAGAGGGCATTTCACAATACATTTTGGAAACATTGTTGCTTAACCAAACGAGTGTTTAACATAATGATTGGTAGTGTGCCACTATAGTTCGAAGAGTATTGTCAAAAATGGATATGAGTGACAGTGAAACATATGAAAGGCGGTATGTTTGATTGAAAGAATTGTATTTATTATTTGATTACTACGGGGTCTTTTTGTGTTCACACAAAAACACCAAGGCCTCTGTTACCTTTGTCCAAGCTCAGAAAATCAGTTAACTATCTATGTATTTTAAAACTAACTGTGGTCTTATCTTTAAAAATTATTTGGTGGAATGGCACACAGAGAAAGGACAAGGTTTGGAAGGAGCAGGAATCTTATACCCAAGGAAGGCATCACACCCAACATTTGAAAACATGGTTACCTTCATCAAAATAGTGACTAACATAGAAGGTAGAATTTTGTTTAAGCAGCAAGAGGATGATGAACAAGGCCATGACAGTGATGAGCAAGGGCAACTAAGATATGATACACAGCAGCATCCTGATGAGGGCAAGAAAATACAAAACATCGATCATGAAGGGCATTCTCCAAAGCATGTGCTATTTGACTCTCCTGGGCAAGGGGCCATGACTTCTTCACCCAAAGCCATAATGCTAAACATCGAAGAAGAAAACCCAAGAGACGCTGAAGGAGGCTAAAGGGAAGCGCCCGACACGGAAAGTGATAAAAGAATCACTGGGACTTCTCTTTGTGTTCATCACAGACAAACTGCTCCTCCGAGTTGGAGGTCAACACGATTTTGGACAAAAAATTTTGACATGCTTTGGTTTTTTGGCATTTTTGGGTTTTTGGCCAAAAACTCATAAATTCGCCATGTCAGTTTGATGAGTTGTCAAGGGAGGGGGATGATACCGATGGATGCCATAATTCCATGAGCAGGTCTCCAGCGATTTTCAGGGCATTTGAAGATCATTCGCCCCTCAAATTGGCGAAAAACAGCCTCATTTTGCACATTCTGCCCGCCATATCAGCAGTCTGCTATTTTCTGGGTTTTTGCACACAGGTACAGTTTTGAGGGACTTTCAGAGATCAGATTGAGGTGATTTCACTTGCGTCGGAAAGCAGACACAGAGAGATTTCCAACGAGCCATCATGAGCCTCATTTCGACATCGGGAAGGCTGCCATTTGCATCCAGCAAGTCAGGGGACCTTTTTCAGGCATAAATATGAAGTACTTTTGTAATTTTTGAACTCCAAAAATCTGCTTTTCCCAAATGTGCGTTAAGCTATTTTTATCATGGGAAAATCATGTAAAGTCAATATAATTTCCGTTTTTAGCAGTGTTTTAGATATTTTATGGGATATTTTGTGCCTTGGGCTTTGCAAAGCCTCAAGGACAAGTTTAGATATTTTGACTTGGCCAATGGGATAGCTAGTTGCTCCATGAGGTTTTCCTCCCTCAAGCCTATTTATTCCATGGTTCTTATTGTAAATCGGAGGCTGAACTTGAGAGAAAAATTAATACATTGGTCATATGAGCTTTGAAGAATACACTTGAGTTATGATTTTTGGACTGCCTCTTGGATGCTTTTGAGGAATGATGAAGGATTGTTGATGGATTCCTTGACATGGTAGAATGGTATAGTGTCTCTTTATATGTTTTGTCTTCTAGTTCTCATTCATATTACATATTTCTTGCTTCTATAGATCAGTAGAGATTGATTTTGAGATATGCCCATGGAGGCACCTCAAAATCCCTGAATCTTCATAGCTTGATGTTTTCTTCTCCCTTAGTTATGCTAAAGAATTCTTAGCTGCTCTTTAGTAACTTAAGGTATTGTTGCTAAGTTTTATTCATAAGTTCTATGTATGTTGAGTAGGATGCATGGTTTGCCCTACCTACCTATCAGCTGCCCATAGTTCAGTCCATAAAACTTTCTCTTTGACTGATTTGTTGATCATCTTGTTGAACCAAGGAGGCCTAGTCCCGATCTAGCCCTTTGCCTAAAACTATGAAAACTTGTTTGTCCAAGTGCCCAATGACTTAGAGACTATGTTTAGGCGTTCCGACGTAGTTTATGAGTTGTTAGTTTGTCATATATGTTTTCCCCAAAGTCTGATAGTCATTTCCCGAAGTTAGAGGGCCTTATACCTCTATGTATGGCTGGAATGTTTGATTTCTGTGTATTAATTAGCTCATAGTTACACTTAGCATGATTAATGGCTTGCTATTACATGTTTATGTCTGCTATTAACTAGTTACACTCGAAATCCCTTGTCTTTCACCAACTTGTTGTCCATTTAATCCATTTTGCCCAGAGATCCCTTCTACCGTGAATCAAATCGGCCCTACAGCAGCTTTACATCATCACCTCATAGCTTCCTTGACCTGTTTGACCCCATAGCCCAATTTATCCACATCTTGTTATCCAGTTTATGTATTTGATCAGTTTCATCCCTCACAAACTTAAAAAAACCAAAAAACTAAAAACATACTTCATAACTAGCCTAATATCAGAACACCGCAAGTAAAACACACCGACATCTTTTACACATATAGAGAGAGCCCTCTCTGAGTCCAGGAAGGCTAGGTCCTTGGACTCCAAAGCTTGGTTTGATGTTACATCGTCATTTGGCTATCCAATCAGCCAAATCACGGGACCCTAACAGGATCATTGATGGAGGTGATATTATTCACAACCTTAGGTCCAGAATCATTATTTCAATGACTAAGGGTCTCTCAGGTGGTTTGGGGCATTTTCTTGTATCTGTCAGAAAATATAAGGGGAGGGGCTGAAAATCAAGTATATCCAAGGCCAAAGAAAGGCTTATGAGGATATGGTTGCGGGTCATTAGTATTATATTTATGGGGAACTTAGAGAATTTTTTATCCTCTAGGGAGTTCCCAAATGAAATTTATATCTTTCAATTGTATGGGTTTGGAAAGTGAGCCTAAAAAACTTGCCTTATGCTGCATTTTTCAAATTGAAATTCCTGATGTTATTGTCCTACAGGAAACTCTTGGAGAAGGTGTTATTTTTTATTCATTTATTGAATCCATTTTTCCATCCTATTGTTTCATTATGGATGATTTCCATGGTTGATAAGGTGGATTTTCTGCAGACTGGGACACTCATAATTTCCAGATGGAAAAGTTTTGGATTTTTTCACATGGTTTGGGTGTGGTGGGGTTCTTCATGGATCAAGATACCACTACCGATCTAATAAATATTTATGGACCTCATGATGATCGGGTGGGTTACCACGTGTTATGTAGGTAAATCCTCTCTATGGACAAAGATGATCCCTCTAGCCCTAGGGTGGGTATAGTAACAAGGAATCATGCTAAGGTCTAGGTTCCTAGATATTGGAATGAAAGAGGACGCGATAAGATAGCCTACCTGTGGTCCAATGTTGTTGTCGACAATCGTAGTGGCTGTAGAAATTATATGCACTTAGCATGCATATGTCCAAGATCCACCTGATCTCACACTATTTAACTTTATGCAAGATACTGAATCTATTCCACTTGTTAATCTTTTGTAGAAACAATTAATTGCACACACATGTGATGCATAAACAAAAATATTCAATCACACATAACACAGTTTTAACTGGGAAAGGTTGAATCTGAAATCCCCAACTATATATTATGTAACATAGAGATCATATGACAATCTCATACAAGCATATAAATCTTATCACAAGCCCTCAGTACAGTAAAATCGTCATACACTAATCAGGCCCAATATTTCAAATCCATGCACCGATATTTGCCACCTGCTAGCTTGCCTCCACTGTGAAATATCTGATGAAGAATAGCTCTGAATGAATTTGAATTACTCCATCCTTGACTGCGCAATCCTCATTGGCATCTCCACTGAGTGTGTGATGGAATCAATGCATCACTATAGTCACAATAGATATTCTATCTTTCCCTTTCACCTATCTCTCCACTGGTCTCCATTGAAACTGCCATGCACTGTAGTTAAATGATGTATTTTTCAGTTGATTAATGAGTTATTATTTGTGAATTAATTAACTAATTAATTCACTCCACTCCCACTAGTGTATCAATCAGTTAGACTAGATACAACTAGCTCAACTAAGTCTAACTGAGTTAAACTGAATACAACTCCATAACTACTTCTTCCAACTATGTCATAACTCTGCCACTTGAGTTATAACTGAGTCCTTCATGCATTAGCTCCAGTAAACCCTTAGGAATAGCGTAATTCCTTCTGTCAGCTGATGTGCCACATTTGTGCACTGAACTGAAGTGCTCCAAGAGAATAAGTTGTTGATTAGAGTCTGATTATTATTAAGAGCTAATAATAATCGACATGCATCTATTTTTAGATTGATGATCTATAAACAGACTTCGCCCAATATTCTAAAAATAGAATTTCATCTATTTTTACAACTTGACCAACCATCCACAAATAGCATCTTGCAACTTCTGAAATATGATCATCATGTCTAAAAATAGACATAGTCTAAAAATAGACTTGCGCCAAAAATATCATGCGGGCCCACTTAGTGAAGGCGACTTTTTTCACTAAGCTCATCATCTTTTTGAATCTCAACACTCCCTCTCAACAAGATAGGGATTATCCTTCACCACGATCCTGCCTCTATGGTATTCAAATTTTCTCCTAGTGAGCGCCTTCATCAGAAAATCTGCATCCTGATCCTCCGTGGGAATGTACTGAAGCAACATGATCTTCCACTGCACACAATCTTTGATATGATGATACCGGATATCAATATGTTTAGATCTATCATGAAACACAGGATTAACCGAGAGTTTAATGCAACTTTTATTATCACAACGAATCACCGTGGGATATAAATGTGAACCGAACAAACCAACCAGGATCTTCCTCATCCAGATAGCCTCACATGCAGCTAAACTTGCTGCCATGTATTCTGCTTCCACTGAAATGAGTGCCACGGATCTTTTTTTCCTACTGTACCAAGAAACTGTCATAGATTCGATATTGAAAATCCCTCCTGATATGCTTTTTCTGTCTGTTGGGCTTCCTACCCAATCTGCATTTGTGAAGCCATGCAACTTCACCTCATCCGTCTATCTGTACCATAAACCATACTCAGATGTGCCCCTGAGATATCTCAGGACATGCTTGCCTGCCTTCCAAAAGAGCTTGGTAGGCTTAATTGTCGCTTGTGAAAGCTGGTTCACTGCATAGCATATGTCTGGTCTTGTATTCACTAAATACATGAGCGAACCCACCAATTGTCGATAAATAGTGGAATCCACTACCTCTGCCGATGTAGTATCCTCTTTCTTCCAATTTCCTGGAAGAGGAGTGTTGATAGGCTTGCAGCTTTGCATGTGAAACTTCTCTAGTATCTCCCAGGCATACTTTCCTTGAGACACAAATAGCTCACCTTCCCGCTGCCATATTTCCAATCCAAGGAAATAATGAAGGAGGCCCAAATCCTTCATCTCAAACTCCTTTGCAAGATCTGCCTTGCATGAGTGTAGCAATTGCTCATCACCTGTTAGTATTAAATCATCAACATAAAGTAAAATGATTAAAAGCTTACCCTCAACCAAAATTTGGTACAGGTTTGCATCCGCCTCACTCTTGGTGAAGCCAAGTCCAGTGAAATAGCTATCGATCTGAGTGTACCAAGCACGGGGTGGTTGTTTAAGTCCATACAACGCTCTTTTGAGCCTGCACATGTGAAACTCGCTGCTGAAGATCTCAAAACCTTCAGGCTGCTCAATGTACACCTCTTCCTCAATGATCCCATTAAGGAATGCAATCTTCACATCCATCTGATGAATGTGCCAACCCATCTGCACTGAGAGAGCAAGGATGGTCTGTATGGAATAATACCGTGCGATGGGTGCAAAGGTTTCCTCATAGTCAATCCCCTCAATCTGTGAGAAGCCCCGAGCAACAAATCTTGCCTTATACTTATCGACGCTCCCATCAATAGCTTGCTTTACCTTGTAGATCCATCTTGATCCTACAACTGATTTTCCCACCGGCCTTGGAACAATATCCCAAGCACTGTTTGTGACAATGGAGTTATACTCATCCACCATGGCACCTACCCATGTGGGCTCTTGCGCTGCTTCTTCAAAAGAAGATGGCTCTGTCACAATACACTTGCTCATAAGAGCCATGTATCCAGTATATCGGTCAGGTGATTTTCTCTGTCTGTGCTGTGATGTAGGGACTCCTTCATTCTGTGCTGCATCAAGCTTCAGTCTCTCAACTTTTGTGGTACGCTTTCTGCCTTGTCTGATGTTTGGTTCTGCATGAGTGGACTCCTCCACTCCATGAATCTCCTCCTGTGGCTGATCCACATCCAGAGGCTCATCTTTGGGAACAATAAGTTCCTCTTCTGCATGCAAGTGTAGCTTCCTCTCGAGCGACAAATTCATGGCTTTCACCTCATTGAATTTTATATCCCGTTGCACAAAAATCATCCAACTGTCTGGAAAATACACACGATAGTTGTGGGGTGTTTTTGTGTACCCCAAAAATATCCCAACTTCTGCAGTTGGCTCCAGCTTCTTCTCGGCGTCCTTTGTCACATGAATGTAAACAGGTGAGCCAAAAATATTCAAATGAGAAATATCAGGCTTCTTACCAGAAAATTCTTCTTTGGGTGTACTCATGCCAAGTACTCTATGAGGACAATGGTTTTGCACATAAACCGCATTGTTGCATGCTTCTTCCCACAAGTGCATCGGTAGGCCCTGGTCATGCAGCATTGCTCATGCAACACCCATGATCATTCTATTCTTTCTCTCCACGACCCCATTTTCATGTGGGTTATGAGGTGCTATGAGTTCTCTTTGAATTCCTTCTTTGCTATAGAAGTCTTTGAATTCACCAAAGATGTATTCACCACCATTATCGCTCCATAGAGCTTTCACTTGCTTCCTCGACTCCTTCTCCACCAATGCCTTGAACTCACAGAACTTTGAGAACGTTTCACTCTTCTTCTACATGAAGAAGATCCAGCATCTACGAGAATAATCATCAACAAATATCACATAATACTTGTGTCCTGTTGTTGAAGCAACCGAGAATGGTCCACACACATCTGTGTGAATTCTCTCCAGGATCACCGAAGCATGGTTCTCCTTCTCATGAAAGGTGGTCTTCAAAAACTTACCCATGGTACATCCCTGGCACTAATTTTACTCCACAAGAGTACCCTTGGGAAGTCCAGTAGAAATTTTCTGCAAAATATTCAAAGCATCATGGTGAATATGGCCCAATCTCCTGTGCCATAATTCGCCCTCATCGCGGCTCACCACTTATTCTGCTTTTCCCACCATTGCAGTGTAACCATCTACCTCCAGCTTGTAGAGATTCTTAATTTGAACCCCTATCTTCTTGGTTTGACCCATTGTTTTATGTCGAAGGAAGGCTTTTCCCCAACCAAAAACAACATTATAACCCTTGTCTTCCAGCATTGCGACTGAGACCAAGTTCTTCTTCAGACCTGGAAGATGCATGACATTCTTCAAAAAGAACGAATTACTGGACTCCCTCTCAAAGGTAATGGTCCCAATGCTATTCAAACTGTACCAACCATCGTCACCCATCTCTATATGCATCTGGAGGTCCTTCTCCTCCAAGTCACTAAACAACTCTTTGTCTCTCGTCATATGGAAAGATGCACCACTATCAAGATACCACACTAATACCATGCAGATGAAACCAAGCATGTGATCAAGGAAAAATACAACTCAAATTTCAAGGCTAAGGCCTCTCCAGCTACAGATCCAACAACCTTCTTATTCTTCTTCTTCTGTGGACAGTTAGTGGAAAAATGTCTATGTTTGTGACAGTGAAAACACTTCACTTTGGACAAATCCTGCTTCTTGCCTTTAGCACCAGATTTTGAAGAACATTTCTTCCCCTTTCCTTTCCTTTCTTTGGAAGCCAAAGTGAAATTCTCTTCATCTTCATTCTTCAGTGAAGATCCATCCCTGGTACCCCGCCTTATCTCCTCCTGCACAAGATCTGACCAAAGTCGCCCCCATCCCAGCAATTTCTCCCGTCCATCGATAGAGTCTTCGTAGCTATGCCAACTCTTCAGAAGCCCAAGGAGAGCCAAGCTCACCAGGTATTCTTCATCAACAGTAACCCGCACACTTCCCAGCTCATCCTTTCAGTGGACAAACTTCGTGAGGTATTTTGGAATACTGTCGCCTTTCTCCATTTTTATTTTTCTAAGCTTGTCTTTAAGCACCAACTTCCTCTAGTCACTTCTACTTTGGAACAAGTCTGTCAAAGCCTTCCAAATTAAGAATGGAGTGGCTTTCCCATGAAGGCTGGACACAATATGGTCCTTCACACCTTCCAACATAATTTTCCTCGTCTTTGCTGTCTTCTTTTGCCATGCATCATGTAATGCAGCATCACTAGACCCCAACTTAGGAACATCGCTATCGATGAACTCCTTCAGCCCATTATCCTCCAGCACTGCCTCCATCCTTTCCTTCCAGGATATTTAATTCAAGCTCCCATCAAGGGTATACTCCAATCTCAACCCGTTGAAAGACATTTCAATGTATACTATATTTCTGCACCAAGAATCTTCTGTAGCAAATTCGAATTGTCCACCAACACAAACTCACTTCACAATTGCAATATTCAATCAACAATGATCTGATACCATGTAGAAATTATATGCACTAAGCATTCATATGTCCAAGATCCACCTGATCTCACACTATTTAACTTTATGCAAGATACTTAATCTATTCCACTTGTTAATGTTTTGCGGAAACAATTAATTGCACACACATGTGAAGCATAAACAAAAATATTCAATTGCACATAACACAATTTTTAACTGGGAAAACCTGAAGCTGAAAACCTCAAATATATATTATGTAACATGGAGATCATATGACAATCTCATACAAGCATACAAAGCTTATCACAAGCCCTCAGTACAGTACAATCGTCATACACTAATCAGGCCCAATATTGAAAATGAATGCATCGATATTTGCCACCTGCTAGCCTACCTCCACTGCGAAATATTTGATGAAGAATAGCTCTGAATGAATTCGAATTACTCCATCCTTGATTGGGAAATCCTCATTGGAATCTCCACTAAGTGTGTGATGTAATCAATGCATCACTATAGTCACAAAAGATAGTCTATCTTGCCCTTTCACCTATCTCTCTACTGGTCTCCAGTGAAACTACCATGCACTGTAGTTAAATGATGTATTGTTCAGTTGATTAATAAGTTATTATTTGTGAATTAATTAACTAATTAATTCACTCCACTCTCACTAGTGTATCGGTCAGTTAGACTAGATACAACTAGCTCAACTAAGTCTAACTGAGTTAAACTGAATATAACTCCATAACTACTTCTTCCAACTGTGTCATAACTTTTCCACTTGAGTTCTAACTGAGTCCTTCATGCATTAGCTCCAGTAAACCCTTAGGAATAGCGTAATTCCTTCTATCAGCTGATGTGCCACATCTGTGCACTGAACTGAAGTGCTCCAAGATAATAAGTTGTTGTTTAGAGTCTGATTATTATTAAGAGCTAATAATAATCGACATGCATCTATTTTTAGATTGACGATCTATAAATAGACTTCACCCAATGTTATAAAAATAGAATTTCATCTATTTTTCCAACTTGAACAACCATCCACAAATAGCATCCTGCAACTTCTGAAATATGATCATCATGTCTAAAAATAGACTTGCGCCAAAAATAGCCTGCAGGCCCACTTAGTGAAGGCAACTCTTTTCACTAAGCTCATCATCTTGTTGAATCTCAACAGTGGTGATGAGAACTTCTCGCTCCCGATCCAGCAAGTCATAATCCCTTCACTTATCGCACTTAGACACATGCACAATGATCAGAAAATGAAAACCATCTCCCACATACTAATTTCATCCAAAGTCTACTAATCAGTAAGATAATATTAGCATATTGCATTTAATAGAGATAAAATACAAGACGGGAACCAAACAATAGTCACTTATATTAAAAGGTAGAAAGAAGAGATACAACCATGCTCTGACATTGCGGTCTCCTCCAATGGGGCTTGGGTGAAGCACATCTCAAAGCTCATAGGGGAATTCGGATGGGAAAGGGAACTGTCGATGGATTTCTCCTTTTTCTACTTCTCATAACTTGGTTATTCAACTATAGCTTAATCTCTCAAGTTCATCACTTCAGCTGTATAATTCTCTTTGTTCAGCTTCGGCCATTCAACTTTGGCTCATTCAGCTAAAGTTACAACTAGTTTTCATAAAGAGAGAAGGCTTGTTTATATAGAGGCAAAGGAGGAGGTTGGGATCCCTACAAATTTGGAAGGGAGGCCTATCCTTTAGGAGTGTTCCAAGGGAGGTGGAAACTACTAGTTAAAGGAGGAGGCTTGTGGTTGTTTCAGTTAAACCACGCCCAATGAATCACCTCTGAGGTGGTTGGAATGCAACCTATGCCTCTATTTTTAAAAAACATTTCATAAATAGCTTTGCACGGGCATCACACTATGACAGAGTGCCAAGTGGCACGGGCTTAGTGTAAAATTCCCAGGTCGGCACGAGGAGATAAAGGGCTACTCGCGCCAAGGAAAAAGTAGGGATTTCCACAGCTCTGCTCAGGGAAATGTCAACAAGGAGAATGTTGCCTTCATTAAAAGGGATGCAAGGATGTAATTTGCAAAGCCTGACATTGTGCATTGGTCACAGAAATGACCCTCCAATGTGCGAGTTGGGGATTGCAGGGACAATGACAAAATGTTGTGTAACACTACGATGGTGTATTCAACAAATTATTATTCTCTTGGGATAACCTAATTGTGGGGGGGAGATATTAATTTTTCTATTGGGGATACAGAGTCCTCAGGTGCTTGTGAAAGGGTTGATCCCCTACTTGACTATATCTCAAATAATATTGCTTCAAATAACTTACATGACTTGGTCCCTAGGCGTATCATGCCAACATGGAAGAATATGAGGATTGGAGCTGATTTAATTGCGAAGAGACTCAATAGATCCTTGATTGCAGATCATGTGATTCAATGTTTTCTTTTACTGCACAAGAGTGAGGGTTTTGGGGGGATCTCTGATCACTTTCCAATATATTTTAAAATTCAGGGTGCCTCTAAAAAACTGGCTAGTCCTTTCAAAATTAACTCTCAGTGGATCTTTGTTCGAAGTTTTTCTAACCTTTTTTGAGAAAAATAGCATCTGTTCTCTGAGGGGTTAGGACAATCAACAATGGCACATTTTCGTCTAAATATGAAAAACATTAAATCTTTGGAAAAGGATTGGGATGCCAAGCTCATGTAGGAGGAGGAAGAATTGCTCATTGAGACTGAACATCAGATTGAGAATTATTCTTCTTCTCTGGGAGAGGGTGATCCCTATCAATATTCTCAGGATATTTTTATCCATGTAGGCTCTCACAAAAAGGTGATTTTGGATGCAAAGGAGGCTACTTGGAGGAAAAATAACATGGCCATTTGGCTAGACTGTGGGGATGAAAACACTAATTTTTTCTATTCATATGAAAAGGGGAGGAAGATTGCAAACACTATCTGGAGTATGGAGGGGCTTAAGGGTATACCTATTCCTACTTTTGATGGTTTATCTTCTCTCGGAAGGGATCATTTTAGCACTATTTACTCGAAACTTGTTGGTACAAATATAGTTGAAGCTATTAGGGTACCTCAATTCTTCCCAGATTTTTCATGGAATGAAGATAATGGGGATTTGATGGTGATTTTTTCAAAGGGAGAACAAAAGCAGGTTCTCAACAATTTTCAAAAAGATAAAATCCATGGGTTGGATGGCTAGGAAGTGGAATTTTCCATTTCATATTATGATCTTGTGGGCCCCGATATTCTCAGGGTGGTTAATGAATCCAAGGAGGGAGGGCACATACATCCTTTTATCAACTGAAATTTCATTGCTTTAAACCCAAAGGTCATAAACCCCACCTCATTTGAGGAATTTCATCCTATTTCCTTATGAAACTATGTGTATAAAGTTATCTCCAAGATGATCGCAAGAAGGATAAATCATATATTCTCTATATGTATTTATTTGGAAAAATTTGGGTTTTTGGAGGGTCGACAAATTCATGAAGAAATTGGTGTTTCTCAGGAATTCCTACATAGCCTAAAACAATTTAAGTCCAAAGGGGTGGTTATCAAATGTGATCTATCGAAGGAATGTGACTGGGTCAATTGGATTTTGTTGTGCCTACTTCTGGTTCATGTGGGGTTTTTAGTTCCTTTCATAAATTGGATCATGAATTGTGTAATGAATGTTTCCTTTGTAGTACTTATCAAAGGTTCTGCCTATCCATTTTTTTCAGCCTAGAGGGGTCTTCAGCAAGGGTGTCCTCTTTCTCCACTCTCGTTTCTCTTAGTTGCTGAGGGTTTGAGTCATATTATTGTGGAGGAAAAAGGGCAGGGTTCTTTTGTATGTGTGATTTTTCCGAACAACTCACTATCACCCATTTAATATCCGTCGACTATATTCTCATTTTCTCAAATGGGTTGTTTCGTGACTTGGAAACTCTTCAGGATACCCTTTGTCTCTTCTGCAGGGCTATGGGCATGGTCATCAATGATAGAAAGTCCTCAATCTCCATTTACAAATTAAATGTACAGGCTTGTCATCAGATCACTGTAATGTTTCCAAATGAGATCTCGTCTCTTGATCGGGGACTAAAGTATTTAGGCTTTCATCTCAATCCAAACTTTTATTTGAAAGAAGACTGGAGATGGTTTATTTCAAAATTGGAGAAACGTTTGAAAATTTAGGGTTTTTATTACTTTCAAGAGTGGGGCATTTGGTATTGATTAAAATTGTTTTTGAAGCTATACTGGCCTATTGGATAACCCTAGCTTGGATCCCTAAGGAGGTTTTGGGAGACTATGTTTCAAATTTATGTGTGTAGGTTCTTAGGAGCATTATGTTCTCCCATGGGTAAAATGGTCTCACATTGTTTTTCCCAAACTCCTTAGAGGTTTGGGATTTTGGTATTTTCTCCGGAGCGTTGGATGAAAAGTGTGTTTGGTGTCTTATAGCTTCACATAGCCTGTGGACTTAGATTATCACTCAAAAATATTAATTCCCTCACACTCTAGAGGAGTGGATTCACCTAAAATATTTTTCAAGAGCTAATATTTATGTCGTTTGGAGGGTTATATTAAACTCCTTTCATGTGATATCCTCAAACTTGGTGTGAAAAATTGGAAATGGAGTATAGTTGGGTATGGACCCATGGGTGGGAAATTGTACCAACAATTTTGTTATGAAACTAGTTCCCAAAATAGAAGAAAAGAGAGATCGGCGCCTTAGAAATCAACCACTTTGAGGGGGAAGCCTCCTTTACGTTACATAAATGAACAATTCTTGGATGATTCAAATGAAAAAACCTCCTTTCTATATATAGGATTCCATGGGGTCACACTATAATCCTAGACGACCTAACAATAATAATGTAAGGGCACAACAATAACAATAGTGGGTTATTTATTGTGGCACAATAATAACAATATGGGGATTGCATGGGTACAACAATAACAATAAGGGGGCTACACTAACACCAATAAGGGACTACACTAGTAATATAGGGCCCTAATATTCCCATCTCCTTCAAAAAAGTGTTGTCCTCAACGCTTGAGTAGTTTTGTATGCTTTTGTATAAAATTCTCATCCTCCCATGTGGAATAATCAGAGAGTAAGTTCTTCCACTTTATGAGATACTCTGAAATTGATCGATTTTGTAGCTGTCAAGTTCTTATTTTCCTGACTGCTTTAGGTTCCAATAGGATTTTTCCTTCCTCATCAAGTTCTGGCAACATTGTTTGAATGAGAATTTTTTCACCTATAACCTTCTTTAAGCATGAAACATGGAAAACTGGGTGCACTCGAGAAGATGAAAGAAGCTTCAATTTGTATGCCATAGTACCAATACTTTGCAACACCTTGTAAGGGCCATAGTAATTTGGCGATAATTCATTATCCTTCTTAGCTTGCTTGAGGGACATTTTTTTGTATGGATGTAGTCGTAAAAATACCCAGTCTCCTACATCAAAACTTCTCTCGTTGTGATGTTGATCTTCCTGTTGTTTCATTCGATTTTGTGCCAAATTTAGGTTATCCTTTAAGAGTTAGAGAACTTTTTTTTGATGCTCAATGTGATCTTTCACTTCTTGAACCTTGTAATTTTCTCTTAAATATGATGTGATAGACAGTGAATGATATCCATAAAGTGGCATAAATGGGGTCATTTTTGATGCAGTGTTGAAGGAAGTGTTATACCACCATTCAGCCAGTGGTAACCAATTAACCCATTGTGTTTGTTCATCAGATACAAAGCAATGAATATATCCTTCCAAAAATTTGTTCACGATCTCAGTTTTCCCATCAGATTGAGGAAGATAAGATGAGCTATGAGCTAGTTGAGTACCCAAACAAGAAAATAATTTTTTCCAAAAATTTCCAGTGAAAATGGGATCTCTATCATTTACAATAATCTTTGGGTTTCCATGTAGCTTTTAAATTGTTTCCATAAATGTAGTAGCAATTGTTCTCTCTTTAAATAGATGAGATAATGCACAAAAGTGTGCATAATTGGTAAGTCTATCAAATACCACCAATATGACACTCTTTCCTTCATTCTTAGGTAAACATGTGATAAAATCCATTGAAAAATCCTCCCAATGTTTATTTGGAATGGATAAAGGTTGTAGCAGTATCGGGGTCTTAATTGTCTCAAATTTATTTTGCTGGAGATAAAGGTTGTAGCAGTCTTGGGGTATTAATTGTCTCAACTTTATTTTTCTAGAAAACCAAACATTCTACCAAAAACTTTTGAATATCAGATTTAAGGCAATCCCAAAAAAATTATTTCTTCACCCCGTGGTAAGTCTTTAAAAATCTAGTGTCATCCTATGGGAGAGGTGTGCAATTCCAGAAGAATATTTTGTTTTAGTTGGGAATTATTACAAAGATACAAGCTGTCTTTGTACCATAAGGAATCATTTTTCCAACTAAACATATCAAATGTACTAGGATCTAGCTGCAACTTTTGAATGAGTGTCCATACTTCTTCGTCATTCTTCCATTCCTCCCTTGCTTTGGTTATCCAATTGTGTTGGATAATATAAATGGCACAAATCAATGCTTCCACATCCTCATCCTTTCTTGAGAGTGCATCTACAACAAAATTTAACTTCCCTTTTTTTAGATGATTTCAAATTCATAACCCAACATCTTTGTGACCCATTTTTGCTACTTTTTTGAAGAAAATTTTTGTTTCAAAAATTATTTAAGACTATCATGATAATTTTTTACCTTGAAGTGTCTTCCAATTAGGTAAGGTCACCATTTCTTTAGTACATGTAGTGTTGCCAACATTTCCTTCTCATAAATAGATTTATGTAAATACTTTCCTTTTATTGGATGACTTTCAAAAGAAATAGGTCTTCCTTCTTGCATTAAAACAACATCAATTCCATTTCATGAGACATCAATTACACAATAAAGGTTTTTGTGAAGTCTGGCATAGCTAAGACCAGTTCTTGGCACATTTCCTCTCTACGGTGTTCAAAGGAATTAGTTGTTTCAGGAGTCCATGAAAATGCATCTTTCTTCAATAATTTTGTTAAAGGTGCTGCTATTCTCCCATAATTCTTAACAAACTTGTGGTAATACCCTATTAACCCAAGTAATCCTTGCAAATTCTTTATGATTGTGGGGACTTTTCATTCCTTAATGGCTTTAATTTTGTTAGGGTATACCTTAACACCCTCTTGAGATACAATATGACCCAGATATTCCACCTCTTGTACCCAAAAGAAACATTTGGAGGTTTTTGCATATAATTGTTTCTCCTCCAATAATTTGAGCACCATTTCAACATGTTCAACATGATCCTTCCAAGACCTATTGTAGATTAGTAAATCATAAAAAAATACTAACACAAATTTTATAAGAAAGGGTTTGAAAATTGAATTCATCACCCCTTGAAATGTATAAGGTGTAATTTTAATGCCAAAAGGTGTGACCAAAAATTCATAATGACCCTCGTGAATTTGAAATGTTGTTTTCAGAATTTCTTCAGTCTTCATTCTAATTTGATGATATCTTGAACGAAGATCCAATTTGATGAAATAAATTTCTCCATGTAATTCATCCAATAATTCATCAATCACAAGAATGTAAAATTTATCATTAATAGTGAGGTTATTGAGCTCCCTATAATCCTGACACATGCGCCATGATCCATCCTTTTTGTTCACCAATGCTACTGGAGTAGAAAAGGAACTTTTACTAGGTTGAATTATACTAGCCTCTAGCATTTCTGCAATCATAAGTTCAATTTCACTCTTTTGGACATAAGGATATCTTTAAGGCTTGATTTTTGGAGGAACACTTCCTACAATCAAATCAATAGCATGATCATGATCACAAATAGGTGGGAGTCCTTTGGTAGTTTCAAACACCTTGGAATGATTGTCCAAGACATTTTGGAGATCTAGAGAAATAGATGATTTTGATGTTGGAACTTCCAGTTAGCATAATTGTGAAATGATTCCTCGTTGTTCTTTATTTATAAGCTTTTTCATGGAATTAGAGCTTATTATATTTCTCATATTCCCTTCAATACCCCATAATTCAACTTCCTTTCCTTCCAAAAAAAATTTCAAGAAAATTTCTTGAAAATTAAAAGCTACCGTCCCCAAAGATTGTAACCATTGTACTCATAGTACAACATCAACACCACCCATTGGAATGGAAAGCATTAGACTATTCAATACATATTCCCCCATGGTATCTTGATATTATGGAACTTTCTAGAGTAATTTATAGTTCCTCCATTTTCCACCATCACTTGAAACTCTGGCGTTGGGTATAGGAAGTAATTCAATTCCTTGGCTATGTTACAATGAATGAAATTATGGGTACTACCCGAATCAATAAGAACTATTAATTTTTTCTTATTGATATTTTCTTCTATATTAAGAGTTTTAGGAATGGTAATTTCTGCCAATGCATTACAGGATATGGTCAAATTCATTTCTTCTTCCTCTAGGGTTGGTTCCTAGTGTGTATCCTCTTCTTTTGAAGTTTCTTGTTCTTTTTCTTCCTCCTCTTCACAATATATGTAAAATAATTTATTCTCAACACACTTATGACCTTTAGTGTATTTTCTATCAAAAATATAGAAAATCCATTTTTCTCTTTTTTCTTACAATCGTTGTGGTGTCAACCTTGTAGGTTGTGGAATTATAGGAGTAGAAACACTTCCATCTTTATAGTTGTAATTGGTAGGCTTCCTTGTGGCCATAGTTTTGCTTTGAATCTTTCTTTCCAACTTGAATGCCTTCTCAAATGTATCATGTTCCCAAATGCGGACCTCATGTTGGTTGGTATCCTTTAGAGTCCCTATGAAGACATCAATCCTATGTTCCTTTGGAATATAATTTACCATTATATTCAATTTTTGGAAGTCCTCAATGTGCTCCATCATTGAACCCTTTTTTTTGAGATTTATCAATTGGATAAAGAAGGTGTTTATCTTTGTATCATCATAATGTGCTATCATTTCCTCCATTAAAAATGACCAAGTGACCATTGGTTTATGAGAACAAAGCCATCGATACCATACAAATTAATTTTTTTGTAAATATAAAGTTGCAACGCGTACCTTTTGTGTGTTTTGTGTATTATGGATCTCAAAGTATTGCTCCATTTGTAGTATCCAAGTTATGGGATCCTTGCCATCAAACTTCCTCATATATATCTTTAGAATATGGTGGGTCTTAAATCCAACATTATTCTATGAAATCATGATTAATATTTCTTTTGTTCTTATCATGAGTTTCCTCTACTACGTTTTCGCCATTAGGAAGCTTTTCTTGTAGCAACTTTTCCAAAGCTTCCTTCTGTTGGAAAGGTAAATTCTCTCTACGGACAGAGACAATCCCTCTAGCCCTAGAGTGGGTCCAGCAAAAAAGGGACAAGATAAAGTGTAGGTTCCTAATTAATGAATGAAAAGGATAGGGTAGAATTCCCTACCTGGAGTCCAATGCTCTCGTCATTGTAGTGGTGGTGGCCTCCTGATCTCTGTCTCAACGGGTCACAGTCCTTCTGCAACAATGCTCGGACACCTGCACAAAGATCAAAAAACAAGAGTAGCATACAAGACTATGATTTCATTCATAATCAACTAACCAGTCAAGGAAGGTTAAGCATATTGCATCAAATAAACAATATTAACATAAGATGGGAACCAGACAATAGTCATGTATATATATAAATAGAAGAAAGAGTTACAACCGGAGCCTTGATGTCACAACCTCCTCCAGCGAGTTCAGTTGAATCGCATCTCGAAGGATCATTGGGGAATTCAGATGAGGTGAGGACACAAGCCTAAGCTCTCTCGACAAAGGTCTATTTCTCTGTTCTATCTCTTAGTGAAATGTTGCAGGAATTCTCTTCAGCCTTTCATCTATAATTGTTCAGCTAGTGTATCAATGTGAGATAGCTTTATTTATAGAGGGAGAGGAGGAGGTTAGGATCCCTACAGTGGTGGAAGGGAGGCCTTATCCTTTGGGATGTTTCCCCAAAAGGTGGAAACAAGAGGCCAAAGGGGGGGGTCTGTGGTTATTCAGTTGAACCACTCCAATTGACTTGCCCACAAAGTTTTTAGGATAGAAACTACGCCTCTATATTTAAGAAACATTCCATAAATAGGTTGGTGCGCGTAGCTCACTGGGATAGAGCACCAATGGGCACTGAGCCCAGTGTTAATATTCCTCATTGGCACGAGGGCATAACGGTCTATTAGCGCCAAGGAAAAAACATGTGTTTCTAATGGTCTTCTCAGGAAATTGTCAACAGAAGGAATGTTTTCCTCATGGCAAGGGATGCAATGATGGTATTTTCAAGGCACAACACTTATTATTTGTCACAGAAATGATCCTCCAATGTGCGGGATGGGGATTGCAGGGAAAGTAACAAAATTTTGTGTAAAAGATGCCCCCTAAAGCATGAGATCCGAGAGAGAGGGAGGGGTGAAATGCTTTATGCGAACGCGTTCGAACCAAACACCGTTGTCGGAAGACTTGCATTTAAAAATACAATTGATATATCTGATACATGAACATGTGGCATGGGCGTAGCCATCCATAATAGAATACATCAAAATTGAGATCTGCGGTATGGACGCAGCCATCCAGAAATAAGGATCAACAAATAGACTCAGGTATGGTCGCAGCCATCCAATCAAAATAGTCATGCAATAAGTCATGATAAACCATAATATCCCGTAGCTTGGATCTTATCAGACAAAACCCAGGGTCTTGCACTCCATCTCAACCTGAACAAGTACAAATTCAAGCATGTGAATATGTGAGTTGAAGTCAAACATGCAAGAAAGTCACCTGATTACCAGCCAATGATGAAAGTTGTTAACAGGCACGAGAGAAACCACCAATAATGAAAATGGCTCTCAAGGTACAACATGTAAAATCCGCGGAATGTGAACAGTGATCTGGCATTGAACACTCGCAGAATCACTCGATCAAAGGTCAATGATGTGGACCTATCGTCGAATGTGAAGAACTTGTCATTGATGCATGCAAGCTCCAAGGTACTGGAAGGGAGTCTCTAGATAAACTTCCTAGATAATGTGCTGGAGTTGACACGAAGTGACCCGGTCAAAGGAGGGCCATAATTTTTCCCACATCATCGACAAAAGATAGAGGAACATGATGATAATAAATCAGGACCAGCAGAGAATTAGAGGGAGGTTGAAAACTGCAAAGGAAAACTTCTCTTGAACATATCAGCGACACGACTCTGGATTTGGTAGCATTTGACATGAAGGGATATGAGGTCATGATGATGTGGAAAAGAGAAGATGAGAGGTCAAAACAGATTACCCAAACCCATGGAAGCAAAAAATGACAAAATGAGATGTCCCCAACCCGACACGAATGGAGATGAGTGTCATGTTCAAGAGCAACATACTGCCGACACAACTAAGAACTGGTTCCATTTCCCCCCACCATTTCTGGCAAGTACCCCAATCATTTCTGAAAAACAAGCTTGAAGGGGATATCATATGTTTGTAATGTAAGTTTGTCCTTCAGAAAAATCCATCCTAGTACATTTTACAAGCCTTAGGAAGGAGGAATTCGGGTACATCATGGTGACGATTTTCGATGTCATCAGGGTTTAACAATTCTAACAAAGGAATAATTCAGCATCTTTTCATGTTTAGAGAGTTTGAAAAGAAGCGGAAAAGAAAACTCCAACATTTCCCTTTTCATATATAGTCCCTCAGATCTGAAAAGGTAGAAAAAAATATCTAAAAGAACCTCTTAGTTGCGATAGGCTAAGGTATTCTTTTTTCGTAAATAATCTATCCCAACCCGAAAAAGGGGTAAACATATACTGGGTAGATATCGTTTCACACCCATTTAACGAGTTAAAAACAACAAGAGTCTCGGAAATATTTTTAGTTTTAGAGAGTCAAAAAAGAGCTTATAGATGACTTCACCTAAAGGAACGTGTGGTATTATGGGTAGCAACTAATTCCAATAATGGTGGAACTGCTTGGAAAAAGTAAAGTTCAAGAGGTTGGCTAATAAGACCACTCATTACAACAGTTCCTTGGGAATGGGTAAGACAATCAAGTGAAGGCATATGATCAGCCAAGCATATGGGGAAGATGGAGTGATAAAACCAAGTTTCATCCAGAAAAACAGGCTAATAAAATGACAATCATGAGAGGCAAAATGGGAATGGTTTCATTTTTAGACAAGCTTGAAATCAGGAAACTCTGCTTGAAATTGGTTTCATTTTTACACAAGCTTGAAACAAAGATAAAATATGCTTGAAAAATTTTGCATGCCCCTAGCATTGTGATTCAATTCGAGGTACATGCCCCCCAAGCTTCAGTCCATTCACTTGAGTAGACTACTGGTTACTAACAGGTGGATGGAATGAAGGTTCAAATTACGAGATCAAGATAAAGACTCGACAGGGATTTTACAATATCTAATCAAAATATCGAATTGAATAGGAACATGTTTCATTGTTTTAACAAGGTTGACACACTAAAATAACTATCCTCTTACCTAATTCATTTTTTAGTGAGGTTGACATAGCAAACGAACTATCCTCGGAAGAGCTTGTTTCATTTTTTTGAGCTTGACACAAGAAAATGAACTATGCTTTGACAACCTTGTTTCATTTTTTATCGAGCTTGACACAAGAAAAAGAGCTATGCTCCGATGAGCTTGTTTCATTTTTTAAGGAGCTTGACACAAGAAAACGAACTATTCTCCAAAGAGTTTGTTTCATTTTTTTAAGGAGCTTGACACAAGAAAACGAACTATGCTTCAATGAGCTTGTTTCATTTTTTAAGGAGCTTGACACAAGAAAATGAAATATGCTCTGATGAGCTTGTTTCATTTTTTAAGGAGATTAACACAAGAAAACGAACTATGCTCCAAAGAGCTTGTTTCATTTTTAAGGAGCTTGAAACAAGAAAACGAACCATTCTTCGAAGAGTTTTTACCATAACGAATAAGAGTTCATGGCTTCCAAGAGGTTCGCATCTAATGGGAGAACAACATCTTGGAAATCTCGATCGAATTCCCCCAGTAAACGGTACTCGATGGAACTATCACTAGATGAGGGCAACGAACAAGTGGTCACATAATTAACCCATGGCGGGGAAGATACAACCGATGGATAAAATTCCGGCAGAGACAATGGTGGACCAACTGCCACCTCAGGACCAAAGAATTAAATATGATCAATGGTCACGATCCGACCTTTGTTTGGAAAACAGTTCATACAAAAGAGGGAGGAGTCAAGTGCACCCATGGCATATGCATAGTTGCACCCCAAGAGTAAATTGAAATCCAAGGGGCCTGAAATAACCATCACGTTTATACAGACAGTTTTTCCTCCCAAGGTGATTGGAAAATTTGGAAGGATCCCTAACGATTGACTAGTTCCTCTGTTAAATGCCAACAGATTTTGTGTAACAGGCATAAGCGATGGAGAACCAAAAACTTGCCAAGTAGTTGAGGACAGAACACTAACAAATGCACCTTCACCTATAATTGTGTTAGGTATGGCCACATCAAATGTCTGTACCGTGATCTCAAAAGGCACATAAGAAAGAAGGCGGTATCCTGCAAATTGACTCCAATCGAAGGAAGTGACTAAACTACTTGGAGGGGGTACCATTTAACTGAGATGGTCATCCCCTAGTGTAACCGGAACAAGATGAGAATCCTCCTGGACCATAGACATGGGAGCAAGAAGAGCAACTTCTTGAGTCACAGGGATGGGAGGATCTTCCTCCAAGTCCGAGGAATTTAAAGAAACAAGAAGAACGTGAGGGGGATTAGATCCACTCTTGACAAAAAGGACCTGATGAACCATAGGCAGGATTAGATCGACCAATTCCACAACCAATGGTTGGTTGGGAATGGATTATTGAATTTGAATTTCCGATGGAGCGGGATGACCAAGGATGACTCTTGACCGATCGTGGAATCAACCAGTGGATGACTCAAAGAAATATTTTGGTAACCAACTGGAAGGCAGGGTGTAGAAATAGTAGGGTTTTCCAACACTCTAGTGGATTCATCCATGTACGGACAAAGGTGAATAGGATGATGCCCTTCACACAAATTACAGGGATTGGTAATCTTACCCTATTTCTTATGAGTCTTATCATGGCTAGTCGAAGATGTGCCACCAATATGACTTCCAGAAGCCAAAGGCAATGGCGGACGACCGTCAGAACATGCTTCAAGTACCTTGGGAATGCCAGGGAAATATCGAAGAAGATGGTCACCTTTGCATAATATGCAAGGGAATTTGACTTCTCATGGAAGGTTGGGTGTTTTATCAAGCAAAGGTGTCTGAGACGTGATAGCGGAAAAGCTGGCCTCTCTCATATTTGACTTCTTCTTCTTCTTCTTAGCCACAAGGTTACTAGAATCTAGACTTTCACCAGTCGAAGTAGAAGAGGAGGAAGAAGAAACAAGCGAAGAAGGGGAGATGCCACCTTAGAATCAACATGATGTTGTTTAGGTGGAGGAGATGGTTGTACAGATGGCGGAATACTCGAGACCACAGAGGTGGAGAATAACCACATAGGCAAACCAACAGTTAACCCCAGAAGGGACAATTTTGCCATATAAGGAGTACCAACATTCCCTAAAGCAGGAAAAGGACTAGGATTCCCTTTGGATGGGATTCCTTAGTTGGTAAACTCCAGGAAAGTTGCCATTGGAAACAACCATAAAATAAAACACTAAGGAAGATAACTTTGACCATCAATATTTCGTGGACAAGTAATATTTCAATACATTGAAACAAAACTCCGTTGTTTCATATTTTAAGAGTTGAGAAATGGGAAAAAGGTGACTCTATCACTTTCAGGTTGAAATGAGTGTGAAAGGACAAGCACGCGATGATCTTTCCTCTTTTTAAGGAGTCAGGAAAAGATCGAAATGACTACTCAGGTAATCTAAGCAAGAGGATGTACCAAGTTTCCGTGAACTTCCATATACACCTTAGCGATCAAATGAAAGAGAAATAACCAAGGCCTTAACATATGTGCAGGTAGTCTCCCCGAATGTTGTGTTCAGTGTATCACAGTTACAGGGCGACAGACTTAGCTTTATATGGATAAAGGATTTGAACCTATGAGGGTCTCCCTTTATATACGTGACGGTACGGGGAGCACAAGTCCATACTAGTGCTGTCTAAGGCCAGATGGCGAACGAAAGCTACTAGGTTTAATGACACCGGAACACGTCACTAGCCTAGATCACTACAAATTTTTGCGTTAGGTTCCAATGGTTCCTTAGGTTAATTGAATAAATTTTACACTTGATCTTGAATTAATGTTTCAGTTTCAAGGTCCTACCAAATTTGATCTCAAATTTCCTAAATGCAAGCTACATGCAATAGAAAAACATTTTCCGTTCGATGAATGCTAACTAAGAAAAGGATAGAGATCTTTTAGAAATTAGAAAACAATGAAAACATTGAAGAATTCCTCTAATGCATCTAATACAATCAAAACGAAAAACTCTTTCCTAGTCCATCAAGCACTAGTTATGCAAAATAACTTTTCATTTTCAATGCAAACAAAAGAATGCTATTTTTTGTTTTTTGAATGAATGAAGCACACATTGCACTAATTACATTAAAAATCAAATCAAACACTATTTTAGAGCACTATGAATGTAGAGATCTCAAAACAAACAATTCAAAAGCAATACAGACATAAAAACGTACTCAAACCAATGATGCACTCTTTCAAACAAAGTGAAAGCTTTCAAAATGACCCAAATGAGCAATGTGATCTATGCTCGAAGTGATGAGAAGGAGAATCAAATGAAAACTGAAGTGATTATTCAACAAACCAAAAACTCAAAGGATCAAGAAAGACTAATAAAATTGATCAGGGAATCGAACTGACCAAAATAAAAAAGACTTTAATTGCAATCAAAAGGCTCAGTGAGTGAAAGACACCTAGAAACCCTAGGGCTAGGAACTGCACCGATGAGAGAATAGACAAACAGCTGAGAAGAGAAAGCCTACAACAGTAAAAAAAACTCCAAAAGACCAATTGAAAATCAAAAAACAACCCAGAGTCAAGCACAGCTGACAAAAAACTCAGCAAAAAGGTCAAACCAAATCCTACAGGATTCAGTGCGACTGTGAGGTGGTAATCTGCGCCAAATAGGGGTTGGCACTACTGAAACAAAAGAAACAAGTTCCAATTGGTGCAAATTTTCAAGGCAAACTCGTGCCAAGCTAAATAATTATGGGAGGAAGGGAGAACCAGTGATTAGAGGTCAATCTTGACACTCTAGAGCTGAACAGGATAATTCCAAATAATCAAGCAAGCCAAAAAAATAGACAAGCAAGAAAACGACCGAAGTCGACTTGACAAGGAAAATTCCTAATGTGCAACGAAACGAAAAACTCACATTGATCCCCTGTGGAGTCACCAATTTTTTTGGAAAGGTAAATCCTATCTGCGGACAGAGACGATCCCTCTAGCCTTAGAGTGGGTCTAGCAACAAAGAGACAAGCTAAAGTGTAGGTTCCTAATTAATGAATGAAAAGGACAGGGTAGATTGACGTAACTAGAGTCCAACGTTGTCGCCGCTGTAGTGGTGGTGGCCTCTTGATCTCTGTCTCAACGGATCACAGTCCTTCTGAAATAGTGCTCAGATACTTGCATGAAGATCAACAAACAAGATCAGCATACAAGACAATGATTTCATTCATAACCAACTAACCAGTCAAGGAAGGTTAAGAATATTACATCAAATAAACCATATTAACACAAGATGGGAACTAGACAATAGTCATGTATATATATAAATAGAAGAAAGAGTTAAAACCGGATCCTTGACGTCGCAATCTCCTCCAACGGGTTCAATTGAAGCACGTCTTGAAGGATCATTGGGGAATTTGGACGAGATGAGGACACAAGCCTAATCTCTCTTGACAAAGGTCTCTTTTTCTGTTCTATCTATCTAGCGAAATGTTGCAAAAATGCTCTTCAGCCTTTCATCTATAATTGTTCAGCTAATGTATCAATGGGAGATAACTTTATTTATAGAGGGAGAGGAGGAGGTTAGGATCCCTAAAATGGTGG
Organism: Pinus albicaulis; assembly: GCA_034641835.2. Lineage (NCBI taxonomy): Eukaryota > Viridiplantae > Streptophyta > Pinopsida > Pinales > Pinaceae > Pinus > Pinus albicaulis. Next base: position 1,338,507,058 of record CM076574.1, read on the forward strand.
AAGGGAGGCCTTATCCTTTGGGAGGTTTCCCCAAAAGGTGGAAACAAGAGGCCAAAGGACAAAGTCCGTGGTTATTCAGTTGAACCACTCCAGCTGACTCGCCCATGAAGTTGTTAGGATAGAAACTTTGCCTCTATATTTAAAAAAAATTCCATAAACAGGTTGGCGTGGGTAGCTCACTGGGACATAGTGCCAATGGGTGCGAGGCCTAGTGTTAATCTTCCTCATTAGCGTGAGGGCATAACAGCCTACTAGAACCAAGACCAAAACATGTGTTTCTGATGATCTGATTAGGGAATTGTCAACATAAGGAATGTTTTCCTCATGGAAAGGGATGAAATTATGGTCTTTGCAAGGCATGACACTTCTTATTAGTCACATAAATGATCCTCCAATGTGCGGGATGGGGATTGCAGGGACAATGAAAAAATTTTGTGTAACACCTTCAAACCTTCCATGTCTTTCTTCAAATATTTCGTGTTTCCTTATATACCATTCTTCAAACCATCGATCTTAGTTTTCACGCCCTTCTTCAAACCATCCATCTTAGCTTCCACACCTTTCTTCAAACCATCCATCTTAGCTCCCATGTTGCCTTCTATACCATCCATCTTAGCTTCCATGCCATCCATCTTAGCTTCCATTCAATTATTCAAACCATCCATATTATCTTCCATGCCTTTATTCAAACTATACATCTTATATTCCATTCCTTTCTTCAAATCATCCATTTCATTTTTTGTTACTTTTTGCGAGAGAGAAATTTGTTGCAATTGTTCTTGTAATTTTGATATATCATGTTGCACTTCTTCCTCTTCATGAGTGATAGTAGAGCCTTCTAAGGGCTTAATGGGTGTTGAATTCTTTTTAGGGGCCATTTTAGAACCCAATACTGATATATGTGCTTCAATATGCCCTTGGAATCTCTTCAAACTAATTTTTCAAACAAGACCTATGAAATTTAAAAAAAAATACACACCTTTTTCTTGATTTTGAGGAGATCGATATTGAATCTGATGTATCTCTGTGATTTCGGATCTCCAAGATTTTAGATTTGGTGATTTATTAGCCTCGTGAATCTTCTTTCCAATGCCACTAGTCTTACCTGATTTTCATTCTTCAAGACAAAGTTATGCCCAATCTCCCACAATGACCTAATTATGGAGTAGCTCTGTAGAGCTAACTTTTACGACGTGCCATGTATCATTTCTTCCTCCTTCGGCTCTACAATTGATACATAGGAAACTAATTTCTGTGTACTTTCAGTCGCTTTTTACAAAATTCCAATCCGATGCTTAGAGAGAGAGTTATGATTATTTTCCCAAGGTCACCTCTTTGAGATGAAATTCAGGAGCCTACAAAAACCCTAACTTCCACATATCATATCTATAAAAGTATTGTGAATCAAGATAAAAAAAATTACACGAAATTCCTCAGGATTTGTTCACAAATGGGTTTTTTTTAGCATATGAACCTTTGTAGAAAAAAAATTATAGAAAAAATTCCACGATGACCTGTTTGAAGCAGTGAAACCCTAGAATCCAAAACTTTGATACCAAATTTTATGAAACCAACTCCAAAAATAGAATAAAAGAGAGATCAACGCCTTATAAATCAGCCACTTTGAGGGGGAAACCTCCTTTACATTACATAAATGAACACTTATTAGATGATTCAAATGACAAAACCTATATAGGAGTCCATGGGGTCACAATATAATCCTAGCCGACCTAACAATAATAATGTAAGGGCACAACAATAACACTATTGGGATATTTATGGGGCACAATAATAACAATATGGGGACTACATGGGTACAACAATAACAATAAGGGGGCTACACTAACAATAATAAGGGACTACACTAATAATATAGGGCCCTAACACATTTATTATCACTGGTGTTGATCGTTTGGCTAAAAAATCAGGGTATTTCAAGACCTTCTCACATTAATGATCCACTACGTACTTCCATGTAGCAACATGGATGGATTTCAGCTAGGAGTATGCAGTTATTGGGGGGTTTCCATAGGGAATGGGTTGTATAATTAAATTCTTTGTACTAATCACATATTAGGCTATCAAATGTTGAGGATGAACTGGTATGGACTAGTAATGCACTTGGTGTTTACACTCCAAAATTGGGATATATTCATTTGAACATAATGGATCAAGAAGTGTATCCGTTATGTTGGTGGAGGGTTCTGTGGATTGAAAAATTTCCATCCAAATAAAAAATATTTACATGGTGCATTCTCATGGATAAGGTCCACACCTAGATGTAATGCAAATATTGCATAAAATCGGGTTGGGACGGTGTACTTTATGCAGGAATAGTGAGGAACCAATAGCTCATCTCTTTTTTCAATTCCTTTTCACTAGACTTGTGTGGTTGACATTCCACAAGGTACTAGGTGATGTATGTAAGTGGGAGGGAGTTTCATTTGAAGCTATTTGGAGGGGTTGGTTCAAATACAAATCCACTTTTGCATTCTGGTCTTTACCACTAATCATATGATGGGGTATTTGGCTCGCTCACAATCGAGCAATTTCTCAGGACTCCCCATTTTTCCTAGTCTGAATTTATGTTGATTTCATTTCTATCCTTGAACACTATCCCTAGTCTCTCCCTATGGATAGGAGTCGCTTGTTTCTTGTTGCGACACCTGATGTCATTTTTCTCTGGGGTTATTTGGATGGGGCTTCACAGGATGGTGGGGCTTCTTGTGGTGGCAGTTTTGTTCTACATCTCACATAGCATGTTTATTTACATATTAGTATGGGTATGAGGAGGGGTTCAAATAACTAGTCCGAGCTATTGGCTTGTATATCCTCGATTGCATTCACCTTGGAAAAAGGTTTTGATCACCTTTAGATTTTTTAGGATTCACTTTTGGTGGTGAATTGGGTTAACTCAACCCAAGTGTGTCATACTATATCTCTTTCTCATATATTGCAAGATATTTGTTTCTTGAAAGATGCTTTTATATCCATGGTTGTTAATGATGTTTTCAGGGAAATAAATAGGGTTTATGGTAGGATTTCTAAAGAATTATTTCACATGGATAGGGTGCTTTTGCAAGCGACCAATTTCAATGGTCCTATTCCATATCATTTCTATCATCACCCCTTTTTGGAGGAGCATGTCCCTGATGATCATGGGTGATTCCACTCAGCCCTGTTTTTTGTACATATTTTATATTTCCTATGGAAATTATAGTAATTATATTTTATATTTTGATTTCATACTATTTTTATATATGTTGGTGCTCAATGCACAATGATTGAACTTATATGCAATTTTTCTTATACAAATTTTTTTGGGTCATTGTTTTTTGCGGACAGTATTGTAACCTTCAGGTAACTACATGAAATTTCTTGCCTCCTATGGGATCAGGGAAGATTCAAGTGAATCCACATATTAGGCATATACAGAATGTATTTTTGATCAGTTATATGAATGAAAATACAAGTTCTTTTTAACCTTTGACATCCTAAATGATTTAGGTTGATGGAAGATGTGGTGAAAAACCCAAGATGATTTTGCAAAGATATGAGGTTGATATCAAAGTGATAAATTTGGTTGAGATTAATCTCATGAAAAATAATTGAATCATTAAAGTTAAAATAATTGATAGTATGTAACTTTTGATTCCAAAGGCAGAGAAGTATAATTGACACTTGAGGAATATAGATCAACATACGATCCCTCATACTTACTTTTTTAGGAATTATTCAAGAAGTGGAATAATTATAACATTGAGCATGTGCTTAATGAGTCATTAAGTCCACCTTAATCTTAGTGGGATGAAAAGTTCTTCGTTTTTTAAGCTTTTGTCTTATTTTTGGCTTTTATTATTTTTAGTTAAAAATAGTTGAATAAGTAGAGGAGTCAACCTCTTGTAATGGATTTTGGAATGCTAGAGGAATATTTTAAGAAATTTAGTGGAGAACTATATTGACACTTAACTCAAATTCTCTTTTGGAGCCAAGGTAGTTTTGGTCTCTTGAATACACGTATTATTTCTTGGTTGTAGATTATTTTTGTAAACAATTTGGTATTCTAGGTTTCAAGTAAGGATTGTAACATATTTAAAATATTATTTATATGTTGGAATGAACTTTCATATATATTAAATAAATGGTTATTGATCTTCTTAGTTGAAACATTATGGAATTAATAATTTTCCTAGATATTATTTGATACCAGTGTGATCCAAGTGGATTATTTATTTAGGAATCTGTAAGTGTCAAATATTTTTCCATTGATTTTTTTTTCTAGGTTACCCTGAATATATATTTCTTCAAACTGATTCGATCACTTATCTTTTATAGTATTTAATCATAAAATTATAAAACTACAAAAGGAATAGAGAGAATAAAATCGAACAACCATTAAATCCAATCGAATGATTGTGGGACCATTAACTTGGAGAATTATTACATACAAAGAAGGGAGGAATATAATTGGGCCTCATACTTGGGTTTGATCCTTACTATTGAGTATTGGGAATCCACCAACCTCAAAAATTTGTTCCCGAAAATTGCTAATAATAAAAGAGAATCAATCTCATGGGATATATAAATACCTACTACATTTTTATAGAGGTGGTACTCATCTTTCTCACTTGCATAAAAAATCATTTCATTCAAAATGATAAATTTATGCATCCATAACATGAACACCTAGGATCGAACCAAGTAATAAGTCCCAAATATTGGATAAATGTTTTTAATTAGAAAAAATAATGTTGAGTAATTCATCCATTACATCATGAACACTTATTAAGATTGAGTAAAGAAAATTAAGATTGAGTAGAGAAATAAATGAAGCAATACCATAAGATAGAGAGTAAGACAATAGTCCTTGGTAGAGATATTGAAATTATTTTATGCAATTCATTCCATAAGGATCCAAAGTACTAGAGATATCATGCTTTAATTAAAGTCAGAAATCACAAAAGTTATGATATTTCGAATAAATCTCTGTGAAACGTACTTTAATAAAAGTAAATTGTTCAAGAACAAATAAATTATGTGTAAAACAAGACTAGATGATATTCTTGATGCTTTTACATGATAAAAGAAAAATGCATTCATCAAGAAATAACAAAATATGATCACAAATTAATACAAAAAAAAAGAAATTATTTGAATACAAGTATACTACAAAAATTTGGAGGTGGAAAGTTGTAAATGGATTCATTTCTCTTCTTCTCTATGGTAATCTTCAAATAGGGAAGTGGGATTATGAAAATAACTAAGATAACCACTTCTTGCAAGTTGGGAGTTATGGAAGATTTGTTATTGTATCTAACACCTTTTGAACCAATATTCAATATAATCTCTTTATGGTGCTACTATTGTAACATAATTGATTGAAAGTGAGAGTAAGTCATCTTCAATAACTTTTCCCCACATAATGTTTATTTCTCTGTTCTATTTTCCATCCTCACCTTTTTAATAAAGTATGATATTTTTGTGGGAATTATTGATATATTGGATGGGAAACTAAAATCATTAATAATCCTTAATGAAACACAAAGTATGCACCTTAAGAAACTACCTTTATCTCATGGAATGTACTAACATAAATACACCATAAATTACCTTGAGAGTAGAAACAATGTGGAGAATGATATGCTAAGTGTGGGATGAAAAATTTATGACGCATGCAGAATTTGAGATGCATAGATTATGCAGGGTTTTTGGGTGGACTATATGCATAGGTATAGGAGATTTAATTTCACTATAATTTTATTACATTTAATTCATCAGTCAAGGTTGGTAATCTTGTGAAGTGTAAGGCATGATATATGCTAGGACTTAGTTTCTAACTTGATATATTAAAAGTAACTTGAAAATAAAGTTATAATCTAGGAAAGCATTGGTAAACTATCTAAATCAATACATTCATGGTTATAAGACATTTATATATCCTCATAACCATGTATAGAATTGCCATGAAAAAATTACAAGCTCAATAAAACATATAATTTATAAATTTATTGCTAACTTTTGTGATTGCAAATAAAAATTTCTATTCAATAGGAAGATATGTATTATTAGCGTACATTGTATTGATACAAAAGAAAATTAAAGTTGAGAATGGAATTCAAATTGCAAGGAATTAAGCACAAAAAATTGTAAGCAAATGAAATTGAAAGCACACACTTAAATCAACTACAATTAACAAGAACTCTAAGCATTAAATTAATCATAAAATGAAACTAATTGTAACTATCAAAACTAAAAGAAGAAGAGTAACACATCCTTTACACAGGGGGTCCTTGTGGCTCAACGAATAACTACTAAAAAACCTACAAAACTGAAGTTAACTCAACACACATGCATAGTAAAAGAGCAGATTTTTGTTTGATATTAATCGAAGGATCAGTAAGATCTAGTTAACTTGGATCAGTAAGATGATCATGAGGCCTCAAGCTTTATCATCAAAGAGAAAGAGGCCCAAATCAGAGAGATGAAAACTAACTTGGATAGATCTAATTTTGTCATTTAATTTCTTGAGCAAGAAAACCAACAACTCAAGACCAAACAACTGATCATGAAGGTAGAATTTCTCAAGGCCAAAAGAAAAGAGACAAAGGCCAAGACCTTACTTGATGAAGCATATGAGAAATATGGTGATCTAGATGAACAAGAAGAACAAGTGGCAAGGAAGAGGCCAAGAACCAAAGGCCTGAAGAAAGCATTAGAGCAAGAGAGACAAAAAGAAGTTGAACTAGCAGAGGAGCTCACCCTTAATGAAAAATCTTCCATATTGATTAATGAGAACATGGAACATTGGCTTGAAAGAGTCAACAATCCATTAGGGGAATTTTTAGGTCTAAAATGGGCCTCGTAAGGAAATTATAAAATAATAGTGGAAATAATAAAATAATATTTGACTACATCATTAAATTTTAGAGGGAAAAAAGAAAAAACTAATTTTTCAACTTATCTCCCAAAGTGTTTACTCAAATTTCGAGTGAGAGTACTCATTGGATGCAAAATTTAATTCCTCATCCAAGGAGTACCCATGTTTCATTCTTTCGATGGATCTTGCTACACGAAAAATGAGAAATACATGAAAAACATGATTGTAATCACATTTTTTCATGTATTTCTCATTTTTTTTGTAGCTGGGTCCATAAAAAATATGCAACATGGGTACTCCTTGGATGAGGAATTAAATTTTGCATCCAACGAGTACTCCCACTCGAAATTTGAGTAAAAAATTTGGGAGATAAGTTGAAAATACAAGTTGAAAAAGTAGTTTTATTATTTTATTATTTTTTAATCTTTGTACCCTTTTACTTAAAAATTGGTGAATCATCCCCCATGGTTGACATCATCATCTTGAATCTTATTGGTTCTTATAAAGTTTATTTTGGTTGTACATTTTTCTTAGGAGGCCCATTTTAGACCTTAAATTTCCCCTAATGATCTTGAGAAGCTCCTAGAGAAATCAGAGAAAGATAGTGATATCTAGAGACGCATGGCTAAGCATTACTACCGAAGGAATCAAATAACAAGGTCAAAACTCCAAAAGGTGAATGTAAAACTAGAAACCCTAATCACCAATGAGGAGAAGAGGAAACTTGACATCTATTTTGAGGCCTCTCTGATCATTTACCATACTTCATCAGCATTCCACATACCAATTTTGAAGATTTTTTAAGAAAAAATTTCAATTTTGGGTTTTTGTGCAAAATTTTCACAGTCTTCAGCACAGTTTGACTCTCAGGAGCGCGACGCCCTAGGCGTTGCGCTTCTTCTAAGGGCCTAAAAATGAAAAGAGAAGACCACCATTGGAATCATAATGAATCAAACATGTAATTTTGACACTTTTAACACCCAATTTGGACAATATGTCAAGGATAAATGGCCAAAAACACCTCAAAAATGACATTTCTACCCTCATTTTCATGCAGGCACTGTGCTCCTGACTAGGTTTGGGAGATTCAACATTTGGAGGGCTAAAACTCACCCTTTTTGGAAACCGAGTACGTTTTTGCAAAACATACAGGACATTATTTCCAATGATCTATCTTGAGCTCAATTTGGACATCAGAAACCCCCTCAAAATTTGGTTTGATGTTGGCATTGCGCTCTTGACAATTGTCTGATTTTTCTGATTTTTTCATAGTATTCTGAGTTTGACTAGGGAAAATTTCAATTTTACTGATGTAAATAATGGATGTAAAAGATATTTTTGAGTTACTATAGGGTAAATACATTAGGTAAAAGTGTTTTCATGGATGAATGAATCAGTTTCACCAAAACTAGGGGAGAGTTTGTTTGACCTCCCTAGTCTTTGGGTTTTCAGTTCAGTGTTTTGTAGATCAGATCCTCAACTTAGGGATTCGACCCCTGATGTTTGGAGAAGTTTTTTATTTCCTATATCTTTCACCTCTTCACTCATTTGAGAGTTTGGCTGCTATTTTATTGATCAGAGAACACTATTGTACCAGAATTTTGGCAGGAATGTATTGACAGAGTTGCAACTATTTTGGTGGGATTCTTGTGGTACTGTATTTTGACATATATTATCCTTTTGTTTACATATGTATGAATGTTTTGTATTTTCCATTATCATGCCACTTCTATAATTTTTTGATTCTTAAGTGAGATAAGCAGAATTCATGTTTAATGCTATGTTTTGGGAGAATCATCATACTTGTGTTCATTTCTTCACTTTAAAAAGAATTCATGTATGTCATGCTCTTTTTAGCACCTCATCAGTCTATTAATTCTATTAAAACCTCCTTAAAGTGTTAAAGTACCTACCTTCCTTGCCCCATCAGATGTCTGCAATTGCTGGTCCTTTTTCCCTGAACTAATTTCCTCTTTGACTTAATTCACTCATCCAACACCCAAATCAACCAATCAAAACCCCCATGTGTAGAAATTATACAACAAGCATGTATATCATGTATTCAGTCTGATGTAATAATGTACAAAAGTTAAATAATAAATCGCTTCTACAAATATTTTGCAGAATTAAAAACACAATCTCCAATCACATGAAGCAAAGAAGAAATAATGAAGCCGCAACACAAATAATTTTCCGGGGGAAGCTTGTTGCTCAAAACCCCACTATCTTCTATTGTATATTTAGCATGGAATCATGAAACATTTACATACAAATCTTCTCACAAGATCCCTCTTGTACTCAACTAATTGTCTCACACTGTCACACATAAAACTGACCAATACTTAGCCAATTTACTACCTCCAGACATCCTGCCTTGCTTGCACAATCCCTGATGAATGCCATCCCTAAAGAATAGGAATTTTGGACTTCCTTGACTGCAAAAGTATCATGGGCACTCCAATGGGTGTTTGGTTGCATGGGTGTAATCCAATAATCCTACAATTGATAGCCAACTTCCCTTTCACCTAGATCTCAACTGGGTCTCCACTAGATCTAAAATGCATGAAAATAATAATAGTAAATCCTCAGTTGCATGTGAGATCACTGATTGTGAATTAATTAATATTTATTCAATTTATCTCTCACTAGTGTATCTAATAGTTACAACTAGCACAACTGATTTTAATTCACTTAACTGAGTTAAACTGATTACAACCTGCATTAAATAATGCACCATTGCACTTCTAACTCTGTTACAACTAGAATTACTTTGCATGCCTCACCAACTACCTATAACTTGAAATTCATGAGCTAACTGAGTTTATCACACTCAATTAATTGTTGCAAGTTATTTTGAGACTAGATTACATTTTATTGTCCATATTAATTCAGGGATAACTAAAATAGACATGCACCAAATTTAGCCCTGTGGGCCCCACCCTACTGTAGGTGCTTAATGCACTAGGCGTGGGTGCTGAAATTTTCTTGTTTAATTTCAACACTCCCTCTCAAAAAGAAAGGGATTATCCTCACCCCAATCCTTCCTCTATGGTATTAAAATTTTCTCCTGGTGAGGGCCTTCGTCATAATATCCGCATCCTGATCTTCCGTGGGAATGTACTGAAGCAACATTATTCTTCTCCGCACACAATATCTGAGACGATGGTACCAGATATCTATGTTCTTTGACATATCATGAAACACAGGATTAATCGAAAGTTTAATGCAACTCTGATTATCACAATGTATCATTGTTGGATCCATTTGAGAACCAAGCAAACCAAACAATATCTTTCTCATCTAGATAGCATCACATGCACCTTGACTTGCTGCCATTTACTCTGCTTCCACTGAACTAAGTGCAATAGATCGCTGCTTCCTATTGTACCAAGAAAATTGTGTTGATCCTATGCTGAAGATCCCTCCTGATGTGCTCTTTCTGTCTGATGGAGTGCCTACCCAATCTGCATACGTGAAGCCTTGAAGCTTCACTCCCTCTTTCCATCAATACCATAGACCATACTCTGATGTGCCCCTTGATTATCTCAAGACATGCTTCCCTGCCTTCCAAAAGAGCTTGGTAGGCTTAACCATAACTTGACTCAACTAGTTAACTGCGTAGCAAATGTTTGGTCTGGTGTTCACTAGATACATCAGTGAACCAACTAACTTCCTGTAGACAGTAGCATCCACTACCTCTCCAGAAGTAGCATCCTCTTTCCTCCAATTTCATAGAAGAGGAGTATCCATGGGTTCACAGCTCTCCATGTGAAACTTACCCAGTATCTCCTTGGCGTACTTGCCTTGAGACACAAAAATTTCGCCATCCTGCTGCCATATTTCCAAGCCAAGGAAATAATGAAGGAGTCCCATTTCCTTCATTTCGAACTCCCTTGCAAGATCCTCCTTGCATGAGTGTATCAGTTGCTCATCACCAGTCAACATTAGATCATCAACATAAAGAACAATAATCAATAGCTTACCCTTAACCACAATCTATTACAGTTTTGCATCTACTTCACTTTTGGTGAAGCCCAGTCCAGTGAAATAGATGTCTATTCAAGTGTACCAAGCACGAGGTGCTTGCTTCAGCCCATACAATTCTCTCTTGAGTCGACACAGATGTGACTCACTGTTGAAGATCTCTAAACCTTTAGCCTGCTCTATTTACACTTCTTCCTCAATGATCCCATTGAGAAACGCAGTTTTCACACTCATATGATGAATGCACCAGCCCATCTGTGCTGAGAGTGCAAGGATGGATCTAATGGAAGAGTACCTTGCAACATGTGAAAAAGTCTCATCATAATCGATCCCCTCGATCTGTGAGAATCTCTGGGCTACAAATCTAGCCTTGTATTTCTCCACAATCCCATCAACGGCTTGCTTTACCTTGTAGATCCATCTCGATCCAACCACTGATTTTTCGATCGGTCTTGGGACAATCTCCCATGCACTGTTCTTGACAATGGATTCATACTCCTCCACCATTGCATCAACCCAAGTTGGTTGCTGCACTGCTTCTTGAAAGGAAGATGGTTCAATCACAATGCATTTTCTCATAAGAGCCATGTATCCAGTAAACCTGTCTGGAGACTGTCTCTATCTGCACTTTGAAGTAGGGGCTCCTACATTCTCCGCAGCATCAAGTCTCAATCTATCAGCTTTCGTGGTGCGCCTTTTGCCATTTCTGATGGATGTATCTGCATGAGTATTTTCCTCCAATCCATGATCCTCTGCATGTGGTTGCTCCACATCTTGAGGCTCATCCTTGGGAACCAACAGTTTCTCCTCTGCATGCAAGTCTAACTCCCTCTCAAGGTACAACCGCATGGCTTTATCCTCATCAAATTTTGTACCCCTTCGCACCACAATCATTATTCTATTTGGAAAATACACTCGATAGTTGTGGGGTGTTTCAGTGTACCCCACAAAAATCCTGATCTCATTGGTCGATTCCAGCTTCTTCCTGGTGTCCTTGGTCACATGCACATAAACAGATGAGCCAAAAATCTTAAAGTGTGAAACATCAGGTTTCTTACCAGTGAAAGCCTCTTCAAGTGTACTCGTGCCAAGTATCATATGAGGACAATGGTTTTGCACAAATACCGTAGTGTTGCATGCTTCCACCCATAAATGCATCGGTAGGCCTTGATCATGCAACATCGCTCTTGCTACACCCATGAATGTTCTGTTATTTCTATCAATGACCCCATTCTACTGTGGGTTATGAGGTGCTATTAGTTCTCTTCGAATTCCTTCTTTGCTGTAAATTTTTTTGAATTTGTTAGAGATGTATTCTCCACCATTATCGCTCCTAAGAGCCTTCACTTGCTTCCCCGACTCTTTCTCCACCAGTGCCTTAAACTCAAGAAACTTAAAGAATGTATTATATTTCTTTTGCATGAAGAAGATCCAACACTTACGAGAAAATTCATCAACAAATATCACATAATACCTATGTTTTGTTGTCAAAGCAACAGAGAATGGTCCACACACGTCTGTGTGAACTCTCTCAAGGATCCCCAAAGCTCGGTTCTCCTTCTCATGAAAGGTGGCCTTTACATATTTTCCCATATTACATCCTTTGCATGAGTCTGAATGTGCAAGTGTACCCCTGGGAAGACCAGTAGAAATCTGTTGCATGAATTTCAAGGCTCCATGGTGAAGATGGCCCAATCTCCTGTTTCATAATTTGCCCTCATTCTGGCTCACCACTTTGTCTTTCTTTCCCATCAATGTTGCAAATCCATCTACATCTAGCTTGTATATATTCTTAACTCGAATCCCTACCTTATTGGCTTGTCCTGTTGTTTTGTGTCGCAAGAAAGCTTTTCCTTCATTAAAAACAACATCATAGCCTCTATTCTCCAACATTGCAACTGAGACTATTTTTTTCTTCAAACTTGGTACATGCATTACATCTTTTAATTGAAAGGGTTTACCTAACTGCCTCTGGAAGGTAATGGTACTAATCCCGGTAGCACTGTACCGCCCATCATCACCCATTTCAATATGCATCTAGAGATCCTTCTCCTCCAAGCTACTGAAAAGTTCCTTGTCTCTCGTCATGCGAAAGGAAGGGCCACTATCCAAATACCACATAGATCCCAATGCACTTGAAACCATGCATGCGATCAATGAGAAGTCAAGCTCAAATTTCGAGACCAAAGCCTCACCAGTTGAATATCCTCCAGCCTTCTTGTTCTTCTTATTTTATGGACAGCTAGTAGCATAATGCCCATGTTTGTGAAAGTGAAAACACTTCACCCTGGACATATCCCACTTCTTGCTATATTTTGACTCGAATTTGGAATGGAATTTCTTCCCCTTCCCCTCTTCGCCTTGGCAGCCAAAGCACAATATTCTTCACCTTCATTCTTAAATGAAGATCCATCTCTGGTGTTCCGTCTGAACTCCTCTTGCACCAAATCTGACCACAGTCGTTCCCAATCTGGAAGCTTTTCCCTTCCATTGACAGAGTCTTGATAATTGTGCCAAATTTTGTGAAGTCCTAGGAGAGCCAAGCTCACCAAATCATCATCAGCGATAGTTATACCAACGCTCTTAGTTCACCCCGAAATTCGAAAAACTTTGTTAATTATTTTGGCATGGAGTCGCCCTTCTCCATATTGATCTTCCTGAGTTTATATTTGAGTGCCAATTTCCTATGGTTGTTGCTGCTCTGAAATAGATCCGTCAAAGCCTTCCACATTTCATATGGTGTGGCATTCCCATGGAGGCTTGATACAATGTGGTCTCGTACTCCCTCCAATAGGATTATCCTCGCCTTTGCCGCTTTCTTTTGCCATGTATCAATATTTGCAACATCTGTCACAACGGGTTTAGTAACATCATTGTCAATGAATTCCTTCAAGCCATTGTATTTGAGTCCTACCTCCATCTTGTCCTTCCAATAAATATAGTTTTATATTCCCTCGAGTGCATACTCCAAACTCAAGCCACTGAAATCCATTTCGGTCCTCAATTAGTTGTAGCACAAAGAAAGTCTTTCTGCAATTTCGAATTCTATCTAGTCACAAACTCAACTTTTCCTTCACAATTGTGATTTCCTGTGCTCTGATACCATGTATAAAGTATACAAAAAACATGTATATCATGGATTAAATCTGATCTAACAATGTATGAAAGTTAAATACTGAATCGCTTCTACAAATATTTTGCAGAATTAAAAACACAATCGCCAATCACATGAAGCAAAGAATAATCAATGAAGCCACAATATAGATGATTTCTCAGGGAAAGAATGATGCTCAAGACCCTGCTATCTTCTATTGTATATTCAGCATGGAATCATGAAACAGTTACACACAACTCTTCTCACAAGATCCCTCATGTACTCAGCTAATTGTCTCACACTATCACACATAAAACTGACCAATACTTAGCCAATTTACTGCCTCTAGACAACCTTCCTTGCTTGCGCAATCCCTAAGGAATAGGAATTTTTTCCTTCCTTGAGTACGAAAGTATCATGGGCACTCCAATGGGTGTTTGGTTTCATGGGTGCAACCCAATAATCCTACAACTAATAGGAAACTTCCCTTTCACCTAGATCTCAACTGGGTCTCCACTAGATCTGACATGCATTCAACTAATAATAGTAAATCCTCAGTTGCATGTAAGAACACTTATTGTGAATTAATTAATATTTAATTCACTTGATCTCTCACTAGTGTATCTAACAGTTAAAACTAGCACAACTTATTTTAACTCACTTAACTGAGTTAAACTGATTACAACCTGCATTAACTAATGCACCATTGCACTTCGAACTCTGTTACAAATAGAATAACTTTGCATGCCTCACCAACTACCTCTAACTTGAAATTCATGAGCTAACTGAGTTTATCACTCTAAGTTAACTATTAAAAGTTATTTTGAGACTAGATTACATTTTATTGTCCATCTTAATTAAGGGATAACTAAAATAGACATGCACCAAATTTATCCCTGTGGGCCCCACCCTAATGTAGGTGCTTAATGCAATAGGCATGGGTGCTGAAATTTTCTTGTTGAATATAGACACTTTGCTACTATACCTAGCCTAATACCTAATTGATCCAGCCCTCTTGGTTGTGATCCTTTGGAGAGAGCCCTCTCCTGCCTAGTAGAGCTAGCTACTTGGTGAGAGCTTGGTTTGTGGTTACCTTTGCTGGTATATTCTCAGCCTTGGAGATCTAGTGGAGTGATAAAAACTCCTATCCCCCTTATATATATTTTCTCAACTATGGAATAAAAATCACTCGTAAGAATGGAATGACTCTTTCTCCTAGTGGCTGGATTATAACACGACATGATAACTTACTAGTGGTTAGTTTTGAATACAACAAATTTTAACTAGTGTTACAATATAGACTCTTTTAGAATATTTTACATAAAAAACATGTGGCTATCCCCTTTTCCATGAATAATGGGGCTGATGCGACATCCTCCCAAATGATAGGTGTGGAAACAAGAAGGTCAACTTTTGAGTAGCATAACGTTTGCATACAGACTCCAATTAACGTGATTCTTGCACCATTGGAAAGATCCCTCTATGTAGAACAACATGAAAAGGGGTTGCACTAAGGTGATAAATTTTTACCCCAAAAAAACGTCATTTGATGCCTCAAAATACTCCTAGAAGGTTTCAAACCCTATTTTTCCAAAGTGGGTCCCATTAGTAAAAACGGTCTCGTGAGTTGACTACTCCACTTTTTCCAGTCTAAATGCATTGATATGGATGAAAACAAATATAATTATCTAATCTAGACTAATAAGACAATGGAGATTTTCATCCTCCACAGTATCCCAAGGCTAAGAATGGAAACGAAAGGATGTAACCTTGAACCACTTAGGATATGGTAGCTAGCCCTACCAAATTAGAGAGGGCTCTCTCTGTGATATTACAACAAACAAGGTGACTAAAGAGGATACAAATATATTAGGCTAGGTATTTATCTCTAGGGTTTTGAAATTTTGGGTATGGATGGATCGAGAGGAGAGGTCAAGGAAACTAGGTCAGATCTAAAATATTTCAGTTGCATGGATACAAAGGGGCATGGAAAGTATGTTCTATGACATTTTGAGGTTTCCAATTATAGTGTAGGGTGGAAAATCAAAGGTTAAAAATGAGCATGACAAGCATGAGTTCATTTATCATAACATGAATAAAAAAAACATGAAATTCCTACCAAAGCAGAGCATAAACTTGAGAATTATGTTTAACAACTTATAGGAAGATCACTGAAAGAAAATATATGGAAATAAGAAGAACTAAGCATTCATAAAAGTGATTTACAGAAGAAAAAACACTGCCACAAAATCATACCACATGAATCCCTATATAATAGCTGCAACTACCCTTGTATTTCTGCAAAAATAAATTGTACACAAAACTCCAAGCCTTCTACTCTCTGATGTCCAACGTTGAATTTGACTGAAAATAAGCTACATATAGACCAAAACTATCTTCCCCTCTCAAGGGTCGAATCCCTCTTAATCAAAACAAATTACACAAATTTCTCTAACCAAACCTAAGACAAGGGAGATTAGAACAAACTCTCCTTTTAGCCTTTGACAGACCTTTCTATCATTAATGACCTTCATAATTACATCAAATTTACATCAACAAGCTCAATTACATTAATCTAAATCTTTTCAACTCAAAACAAGACAAATTACATCATTATAATTTGAATTTGACTGATAAAACTCAAAATTTTTACCTCTAGGGAAAAGTGCAACAAATTCTGAGAAAAGTGCAGCGCCATCTGGGAAAAGTGCAGTGCCAACTTGGAGGGCAGTTTTGAGTGACTTCTAGTGCTCCAAATCCTGATCTGAAGGTATCATTGGAAATATTAGGATGTCTTGTTTTCCAGAGAGTCCTTAATCAAGAAACATGGCCTCTCCCAGGCTGAGAAAACTATATTCTCCCAAGGTCACTCTAAAATCACAATGCCAGGGTGAAAACAGTGGCAGAAAGTGGTGTTTTGGCATGTTTTTGGCATTTTTCTTCCAACCAAAAGGCTGGCATGGCACACAAACTAGATGGCTGATATGTGCAGGTCATAAGCTATCCAGACATGTAGAATTTTTGTGATTTGGATTCCTCAGGGAAAATCGCAGCGCCAAGGTGCTACGCTTTTGGCTGACTGAATTTCCTGTTATAACCAAAAGTCAAAAATTTCAAAATTTTCAATTTTTTCTTCAAAAATGCTCTATAATTTCCCCTTAAAGTTGGAAAATGATGTGCTAGGAAATAAGAGAGGCCTCAGCCAACAAATCAATTTTATCCTTCTTCCTTGTCTTAATTAGATTTTTCCTCAATTTCCTTTTCATTTTTTTTACCCTAATTTGAGAAACCTTGTTTCTGGTGCAGTAATGCATTTCCATATGCCTTTGGAACTCGTTTTTCCTTTTTTCCTTCTTGAAAATATTTTCCAAGTGACAATTTACCTTGTTAAGCCAAAATTCCTTATCTTTCTCAATTTCTGTTGCAATCAACTCATCAAAATCTTCTTTACCTAGTGATAGAGATGATTCACTTTCTTGCTCTTCCTGCCTCTTAAGACCTCTTGTTCTTGGCCTTGATTTTATTTTCACTTCCTTATCCTCAAAATACTCAACACCAATTACTAAATTACCTTTTCCATCCCCCTACCTAAAATATGCCTTGGTTTTTCTAAGAAAAAGTTATTTTACATGGAGCTGCCCGTTCTCCCGTTGAAGATATGTAATAATGAAATTATCCTTTGAAATTTTGTCCTTTAGGTCTGTCAGGCCAAGATGTAACTATGCAAAACTGAAGATGCATTATATGGAGATTGTGTGTGTACTTATACATGGAGGTGAGACTATTGGGATTCACTTCCCAATGTCTCTTGGCCTTCCTTATTTACTAAATTACAATAATATACAATCTCACCCAATCCCTTAGGATTAGGTGTCAACATTCCCCCCTTTAATCTGAAGGGATGTTTGGTGAGTCCAAGCATAGTTCTGAACTTCTCAAACTTTTCTCTTCCAAGCACTTTGGTGAATATTTCTGCAGTCTACTCATTTGTGGAACAATGACGTAGATGGATAGTTTTGGCCTCAACATGATGTCGAATCAGATGGTATTTTGTATTGATGTGCTTTGTTCGATCATGGAACTTTGGGTTCTTTTCCAACTTTATTGCAGAAGTTTTGTCGATCATGAGTGGTTTTGAATGCATTTGTTTCATGTGCAAATCTTCTAGGATTTTCCTGAGCCACACAATTTCCTTTGCTGCTTCAACTACTGCCACATATTCTGCCTTGGTTGTGGAATCTGTTGGAACTAATTGTTTGCGTGATCTCCATGAGACAGCTCCTGATCCAAGACTGATGGTATAACCTAAATTAGACACCCAAGCTTCTTTTTCCCCATCAAAGTCTAAATCAAAGTATCTGATCAAGCTGAAGTCTCCTACCTGTGTATATTTGAGCCCAAAGTCTTGAGTCCCCTTCAAGTACCTTAGAACTATTTTTGTAGAAAACCAATGTCCTTCACAAGGTTTTTGCATAAACATGGAGAGGATTCCAACAAAAAATGAGATGTCTGGTCTGGTGGTATTCAGGTAGATAAGACTTCCTACAAGCTGTCTATACTTCTTTGCATCCTCGAATTCCTTCCCTTCAATGGATGTGAGCTTCAAGTTTTGTTCCATTGGAGTGGTTAAGGGATTGCATTCATTCATGCCAAACTTGTTCAAAAGATCTCCAATGTACTTCTTTTGAGAAAGAAATATAAATTTAGGATGTTGAGTTACTTTAATACCCAGATAGTAATGAACATAGCCCAAATCAGTCATTTCAAAACCATTCTTCAATTCTTTATTTATGGATGCAATATAACTCTCATTGTTCCCTGTCATCAAAAGATCATCTACAGACACCACAAGATATATAATTTTTCTTCCAAATTTCTTAACAAACAAAGTTGCATCATCCAGATCAAAATGTTTGAAGTCAAGTTTCAGAAGATGCTCAGTTAATTTCTCATACGAGGCTTGCGGTGCTTGCTTGAGGCCATACAAGGATTTTATAAGTTTGTATACTTTGTGTTATTGGCCCTTCACAACAAATCCTTCTGGCTGGGACATAAAAAATTTCTCCTTTAGCTCTCCATTCAAAAAGGTGGTTTTTACATCCATCTGATGGACTTTCCATTCCTTCTGAGCTGCTAGGGAAAAGAGTGTCCGGATGGTGGCCCATTTCACTATGGGGGAAAAATTTTCTTCATAATCGACCCCTTCTTTCTGTGCAAAACCTTTTGACAAAAGCCTGGTTTTGTGCCTGTCAAGTGAGCTATCTTCTTTATACTTGTTCTTGTAGACCCACTTGTAGTCAATTGGTTTGGTTCCAAAATTATGATCAACCAGCTTCCAAGTGCCATTGTTTATCAAGGCATCATACTCCTTTTGCATCGCTTCATTCCATTCAACATGAGAAGCGGATTCTTTGAAGGAAGTTGGTTCATGATTTTTAGACAAATTCAATTCACAGTTGTAAGCAATATCCATATCAACAGGTGAATCAAAATTATCTATGTCACCTCTATTTTTTCTAATGGAACTTCTTGTTCTTATCTTTCCAACCTCATCAGGACAAAAATTTTCTAGTGTCTTCGTTAGCCATTCTGAGGGACCTTTTTGAGATGGCACAAGCTTCTCATTTGATTGAGTTGGAATTGAATCAAGATTCAATCTCTCAATTCTATCAATCACATTTTTCAAGTTGTCATCCATGGTTGGTTCTTCATGTGGGGGACAGAGTGCTTCAGAAAATGATTCCACAAATTGATTCAGTATAGGAATCCCCCCTTCAAGATGTGGAATCTAATTATCAAATTCGTGAAAAGACTTTGCATGTGTGAATCTATCCAAGTGATCGAGTTTCCTCTCAACAACATTGTCAGTCTTGGAAGATTCAAGGAATATGACATCTCTTGTTACTACAAACTTCTTATTGACTTCATCATAGAGACAATATCCTTTGGAGGTATTGGAATAAAATACGAAGATACATTTTTGGCTTCTAGCACCAAGTTTATTCCTTTGTACCTTAGGTACCAAAGCATAACAAGTGGAACCAAAGACCCTGAAATGCTTTACCGAAGGAATGTGGCCATGCCACATTTCATAAGGAGTTTTGTTTCTAATTGAATTTGAAGGACACCTATTCTTTATGTATACAACACATATAACTGCATCAGCCCAAAACATTAATTTTACATTCTTAAAAAACATCATGGAGCGAACCATATTTAAAATTGTCCTGTTCATTCTTTCAGCTACACCGTTCTGTTGGGGATTATAGGGCACAGTTGTTTGATGTTTGATCCCATGTTGACGAAGATAATTCTCAAATTTGTTTGAAGTGTATTCTTTTCCATTATCAGTGTGAAAAGAGCCAATATGAGTTTTTGCATCATTTTCAATCCATGCATGAAAATTATTGAATGTTTGAAAAGCATCATATTTTTTCTTCAATAAGTAAACCCAACAAATTCTAGTGTAATCATCAATAAATGTCATCATATCTTTATTTCCATTTGCAGAAGCAACATGCATAGGGCTAGATAAATCTGAATGAATAAGCTCAAGTTTTCTATGTGCTCTAGAATGTGAATCATGAAATGGTTGTTTTCTATGCTTTCCTAGAATACAAGCATCACATTTCTTAAGTTTCCTAGGAATTATAGGCAGTCCAGTAACACCATTTTTCTTCAACAATCGAAGGTTTTCATAGTTTAAGTGTCCAAATCTAGCATACCATAAAATACTTTATGGGAGTGTACCTTCATCATGATGTGAACTGAATGCAAAGTTTTGTGCATGAGCAGAGGAACCTTGTAGCTTCAGGAGTCTTCCTTCTTCTATTCCCTCCATGACAAGTGAGCGATCTGATGCTTTTTTGACCTCAACCTTGACATCAAACATGTGAATGGAGTGTCCTTGCTGGTGGATGTGGACCAAGGACAACAATTTTCTCCTCAACTCAAGGAGGTATAGAACCTCATGTAGAAAATGATCTGGAAGACCAGAAAACTTAAGCCTGATTGTGCCAAGCCATGATTCCTTGAGTTTGGATTTATCTGTGAAGTATACAGCTCCATCAACTTTTTCAATAATTATTCAAAAAAATATTTTCTAAATGTCATGTGACATGTTGCTCCTGAATCTAGAAACCAATCATTTCTCCAAGAAGTAAATGAAACATTAAACAAATCTTTAGTTTTGTGGATTTACCTCCTGGTATTTTTTGTAATAAAAAAAAAATTAAATAGGAAGGAGGCTACACAGGCCGAGGGAGGGAATGGGAAGACCGATGGGAGGGGAGAGCCGAAGGTCGAGGGGAGGGGGGTACGTGAGGGGAAGGCCAAGGGACTGCATGAGAGGGAGCATGGTTAGGGGAGGGGGTCTGCGTGAGAGGGGCGGAGGAGAGTCTGTGTGAGAGGGGCGGGGGAGAGGGTCTGCGTGAGAGGGGCGAGGGAGTGTCTGCATGAGGGGAGGGGAGGGAGGGTTGAGGGCGAAGGGGGATCGGGATGAGAGGGAGCGGGGTTGGGGAGTGGACGAGAGGGGGTGGGGAGAGCGGGATGGGGGTGCAGGTGTGAGGGCGTGGAGAGTGAATGCAAGGGGGTGCGAGTGTGAGTGAGGGATGGAGAGTGCAGGCGAGGGGGTGCATCTGTGTGGGAGAGTCGCAAGGGAGGGATGGGCAGTGGAGGGGTGTGAGGATCTGCGTGCAGGTGTGAGGCTGTGAGGGAGAGCCATGAGGTGAGGGCCGAGGGAGGTGAGGTGAGGAGTGCATGATGGAATGGTGAGGGTTGTAAAATTTGAGCTAAATTTGCACAATAAAAAAAGTTGAATTTGCACAGTGGTGTGTAGAAAAATTGAGCTGAAATTGCACAGTGGTGTGCAGAAAAATTAAGCAGAATTTTCCAAAAAACCAGAATGTAGAATTATTCTAGAATTGCAGAAGGAAACGAGGCAGAGATTCAAGTCTGCTAGGAGAAGCCAGAATGCAACAAAAAAATATGAATGCCAGGAGC
Organism: Pinus albicaulis; assembly: GCA_034641835.2. Taxonomy (NCBI): domain Eukaryota; kingdom Viridiplantae; phylum Streptophyta; class Pinopsida; order Pinales; family Pinaceae; genus Pinus; species Pinus albicaulis. The sequence continues at coordinate 1,338,529,014 of CM076574.1, forward strand.
AACAAAAAATCTGAATGCGCAATGACAGTCTGCAAAAATGTAGAACAGGAGGGAGTTACATCAAGGGCAGGAATGCCAAAAAAGGGACTGGCTCTCATACCATGTCAGGCCAGGACATAACTCCACAAAACTAAAGATGCATTAGATGGAGATTGTGTGTGTACTTATACATGGAGGTGAGACTATTGGGATTCACTTCCCAATGTCTTTTGGCCTTCCTTATTTACTAAATTACAATAGTATACAATCTCACCCAATCCCTTAGGATTAGGTGTCAACAAGGTCTCTGATTTCATATTCTTTCTCCTTGATAATTTTCTCAGGTTGTCCTCCTCATACACTTCTAAATCTTCCTTATGAGTTTCAAAATGTACTTGTTCTTCCTCTTGCAATGGTGCCTCATGTTGATATGCTGATGCCTTTTTTTCAACTGAAGTAGGCTGAGCCCTTTCCTCAATATTAGGAGCAAACATCAGCCATTTTCCTCCGCTATAGGTTTTGGTCACCTCAGCCCTAGGTATTCTTGTTACAGGTCTGCTTGTGGAACCCACTTCTTGATGTCTTGGTGACGTCAAAGGTGTATATTGACTACTAGATTGAATTAGAGTAGGAAAAAGAGAGCCTGACTGCATGAATGCCTCCCAAGAAAAGTTGACCTGTGTAAGGTGATGGAAAATAATGATTTTCACCAATCCATGATGGAACAAGCTTGCTTGATGATATTTCCCTTTTCTGTATACTTTTTCTGCCATTTTGACCAAGCTTTTGTAGAGGTAGTGAGGTAGGATAAGAGGTTTAACACCTGTGAAATGGATCAGTAACCTAACATGGTACTGATATATCCTTGAAAAAATACCCTCACATATAAATTATTTCATGATCATCTTCATGAGAGGGGAATAATTATCAAGAAAGTGTCTAAAAGGAAAAATATGCTTTGGAGCAGCTTTGTAAGGAGGCTTCCAAATTTTTTTATAATTTTCAATATATAGGTCTGTCTTTTTGAACATGATCTCTCCATGGTTAGGGATCCCAGTGGCTATGGAAATTGCCCCTGATGAAATATTAAAATCAACCCCTGCTATAGTTTCCTTATCCCTCCTTAGACTAGTAGCAAATGTGCTTGTTAATTTATCACTAAAACCTAATTCTTCAATCTTTTGGTCGAAAACAAAGCAACCTGCACCTTGGAATGACTTCTTGAGAAATGGTAAAGCCATAATATCATGTACTCTAGTGGGTTCATATCTGATAATTTGGCCTCCTTTACGCTTCCATTGATCAGTGATATATGGATCGATTGTGAAAACCTATCTCACTAGGAAGGGGAATTAGGGTTTATTCTTAGGAAAACAAGGGATTTGGGGAATTTTTATGAATGGAGGGAGATGAAGGGGTTTTAGAGTGTCTAATTCTTGGGAAAATTTTTGGGCATAGGGATAGATTTTAGGGAGTGTAGGGAGGTGAAATTTTGGGAAATGAGTTAGGGGAATGGGTATAGAAATGATAAACATAGTCCTAGCCTAAGAAAGTGTAGTGTAGGCTAGGGTTTGTAGGGAAATGAAGGAAATTAGGGAAATGGGTGAGGGTAAGTATCAAGGAAGGTGTATGGAAGGTGAGGGACGGTGTTTGAGCATTAATTTTAGGGTTTTTCATATCAAATGAATCAAAAACACTATGAGACCAAAAGCGCAACAAACCCTAGGAGAGGGTGATTTTCTAAGCTTTCAAGAATGAACTGAAGAAAAAGAAAGGTATATGAGGGAAAAATGAATCACACTTACTTGTTTTTTATGAGCTATAACATGTGGTTGATGAAGAAACCTCTGGAAAAGGAAGATCTTACTCCCTTGAGAAAAACACAACACTTTGGAGAAAAGCGCAGCGAGGGAGGAAATTTGGCACTTTTTGACAAGAATTATTTTTTTGAGAGGGTGGAAATGCTTCTTTCTAATGGAGTGATGTCTTATGAGGGTGGAATGAGTAAATTATTTTCTCCTTTGGTCTTCTTATAGGAGGGGGGGTTGATTTTATCTTAGGTGGTGATGTGGCCCCGCCTTGACTTTTCACAAAATGACTTATTTAGCTAGTGTACTACAACTTAAAACCTTATTATACATAATTACATATTAATAAATATCAAAATGCATTTTATAGATCATTATAGAACACACTTCCCTATTACTACTCCCATAATGATGACCTAGGTCATGTCATGACTTTTTTTTGACATTTTTTGATGATTTGACCTAATAATGGCGCCTAATGGATTTATAAACTCATGATTTACACCTTTGAACCTTGCAGTATGAATGAACATTAGATGATTATTGAGATGGTGATCAAGACACATTTTTGATGACTCATCACAATGAGTGATGGCATGACCAAGATGACAATTTTAACCATGGGATGATGGGAGCAGTAACATACCTAGACATACTAACCAATGATCAAATTTTTATTTGAAAAACTATTTGAAACTATAAAAATTTTCCATAGGACCCTATCAACAACTTGAAAGAATAAAATTAGATCACTGGTGGTTGACAAGACTAACAAACACTAACAGAGATCATGTGTTCATATATTATGAATATTATAATGTGGATATCATATGTAGATCATGTGGAGATCATAATAAGGTCAAATGGCATCAAATATCCTAAATCCCACGTGCCCAAGGTCGTACACAAGGCTTTCTAGCCAAACAGGGGAATGAAGATTTCAAGGAATAATTTGAATAAATCCATTTTGAAACCTCTTCCAAACATCCCATATTTTTCACTTTTTGAGGATTCTTCCCATGAGACACCTAAACAATCATATTCTTCACAAAACCCATGTTTAATATTTTATTTATTAATCTTCATCGAATCTTAAATGATGTGGAAAAAATGCCTCTCCAATTGTCTACTACAACAACTTTTTGTAACTATAATAAGAAATTTCCATGGCAACAACAACAAATTTTTAGAAGCAAGTTAGGAAAAGACAAAAACCATTCTAAGTGACCATAAAATCATGAAAACTAACCAATTAATTGTCATATGTATCATGAATTTTGTATGAGGTGGGAATGAATAAATATATGGTGATGAATGTAATAATGAATGAGTAATAAAGGAAATTTAATAAAGTATTAGGAAAATTTTCCTTCAAAACCCTCCATTGTTCCTCAATACCTTAGTGGTAGGTTAGTTACCTGTTAACTAATTGGTCATAGGTTTGAATCATACTTTGGGAGATTCATTTTATTCAAAGCATAGCTCACTTTTACCCTTGGACGTACCAAGTATCATTTTTAACAAATGGCCCTTTGTGAAGACTAAGTTCCATAAATTTTCATCTTTTATCCAAATCATAATCTTCCTATCCTAAAAATTCCTCCCTTTTGTCCCCTTTCGAGGTCAGGGAGGAGGGATTTAAACCCTAAAAAGCATGGTTCTTAGCCACATGCTCTAATCCTCACAAATCCTCTCCCTAATGATTTCCTTGCCCTAATCCTCACAAATTTTCTCAAAGAATATTTGGCGTTTACCCCTGAAGTTGGACTCACTCAAGAAGTCTGAAACGTTTGGTTACTAAAAACTCTGAGTAGGTTATTCCTCTCTTCTGAAACATACTAATGTAATGAAATGATGTCCATAATATTTAAATGAGTGAAAATACTATACATAGAATTGAATAAAAGAGAGAAACATGCTTCCTTGACATAAGGGACCCTTCCTACCTTGGTTTCATGCTGCTAGGAAAGTTGTATACATCTCTGAATTGCTACAAAACTACATTATTAATTCATGAACCAACAAAAAATCTTACACAAAAAATTAATAAGCCAACAACAAATAGAATTTGTATTAAAAATATCATAGGGTTTTTTAACAGCAAAGATTGATTGTGTAGTTCTTATGGTTGTTATTTATATCACATAATGGAAATTTGGAGATTGAAAACTCATGAAGCTCAAAACTAGTAGCAACTAAAGTCTCGGAAAATAAGCTTCAAAGAATGGAGAAAATATCTCATATCCTTCACTTTTTGGGGAAACGATTTGTACGAAGCCTAAATGGGCTCATTCTACAAAAAACCCATGTCTTAGTTTTTGGAAATATTTCTTCATTTTCTTAAAAATTGTGTTGGAGGTTGACCACCCAAAAAATGTCGCTAATATGGATCATCATCTCTGATCAAGTGCTAGAGGCTCACACATGTGCCCTAGGTGAGATTTTAAAAACAAAAATTGATATTGTAGGTATTAGAAACAAAACCCATGTGCTCAATTTCCTTCAAAAACCGTGTTGATACCTCAATCATGGAGATGGCTACTGAAACTAGTTTCAAGAACAGAGTCGGTAAACCTTCATTATTAAAATCAAAGTATAATCCTAATTAATTCATTAAAAATAAAGGAAATTTGATGTTAATTAATCACTTGGACATATAGAAGAACCTTATGATACTTTGTGAATAATTACAGTGAAAATGGTGACAAGTAAGTGAGATGGTGCATTAGATGGTTTGAAGTAATGGTTTAATTAATGAAAACGACAAGAAAAACCAATGATCCAACACAACCATTAAATCCAATCAAATGGTTGTGGGGCCATTAACTTGAAGAATCATTCCATACGAATGACAGGAGAATCTTATTGTGCCTCATCCTTGGGTTTAATCCCTATTGCTGAGCATTGGGAACCCAAGCCCCTCAATAAGATGTTGTTCCCAAATTTTTCTAATAATAAAAGAGAATCAATCTCGGATAAATAAATACCCCCTACATTTTTATAGAGGTGTTACTCATCTTTCTCACTCATATAAAAAAATTATTTCATTCAAAATGATAAATTTATGCATCCATAACATCAACACTTAAGAGCGAACAATGAAATTAGTATCCAAATACTAGAGAAATCATTTTAACTAGAAAATATAATGCAAATTAATTCGTTTATTATATTTTGACCATTTATCAAGATGAAGTAAAGAAATAATCGAAGCAAGACCATATGATAGAAAGCAAGACACCAATCCTTTGTATAGAGTTTGAAATGATTTTATATAATTCATCCCATAAAGATGTAAATGAGACACATACTAGAGATATCATGCTTTAATAAAAGTTAGAAATCACAAAAGTTACGATATCTCGAATAGCTCTCTATGAACTCTACTTTAATGCAAATCAATTGTTGAAGAACAAATAAACTTTGTGCAAAACAACACTACATGATATTCTTGATACTTAAATGATAAAATAAAAATGCATTTGTCCTATTAGATTGGGATGTAACTCTTGTGGAACATATATATATTAGCAAAGATGACTTGGAAGATAAAAGAAATAATCAAGGATTGACTATAGAAAAATAAATCAAGCAATAACACAAGATGATCACACATTGAAAGGAAAAAAGGGAAATGCTTTGAATAAAAATATACTAAAAAAATCTGGATATGAACAATTGTGAATGGATTTTTTCTTCTTCTTCTCTCTAATACTATTCAAATAGGCAATTGGGATTATGAACATAAACAACATAACCATTTCTTGTAAGCTGGAAGTTATGGAAGATTTAATATTGTGTCTAATTCATTTTTGAACCGATCTTCAATATAATCTCTTAATGGTGCTACTATTATAACTTATTTGATTGAAAGTGAGACTAACTCATCTTCAATAAATTTTCTTCACATAATGCTTCTTTCTTTGTTATTTTTTCCATTTTCACATTTTTTATAAACTTTGATAAAATCATTAATAATCCTTAATGAAACACAGAGGATCCAGCTCAAGCAAATATCTTTATCTCATGGAATGTACTAACATAAATACACCATAAATATCCTCAAGAAAATATCTTGATCTCATGGAATAAACTAACATATATACACCATAAATTACCTTGAGAATAGAAACCATAAAGACACAGGGGAGAATGGTATGCTAAGGGGAGAATGGTATGCTAAGGGTGGGATGCGAAATTTATGAAATATGCAAAATGTGAGATGTAGAGATAACGTATGGTTTAGGGGTGGACTCTATGCAGAGGAAGAGGCAATGCAAAAGAAAGTCTATGCAAATAAAAAGTCAATACATATCACTGATACAAAATCCTTAATGCAAAATGCAAAGAATAGATTTCAAGTGATATGTGGAGCATTGAGTCAATATAATGGTTCTATGAATATCATAAAGGAAGTGACAAAATGACGAAGTGTATGATTGTTGATTATTGGTGAAAAAATATATATAATATGCATGTGTAAATAATATGAAATAAACAACAATTTCATATCTACATCCACATACAATAAAAAGTAAAATAATAAACTTTTATGTAAAATATCAACACACATGAAAAATTATCAACATACAATAATAAGTAAAATAAAAAAAACAACATAAAGTCGATCAATCAAATAGATATAATCTAGAACCCTCAATATTTGTAATAAATTCCTTCAACTTTTATAAATAAATAAGATTTTATATTTTTCATAAATTATGATGATATTATAAAAAAGAAATAAAGTAATTCAAAAATATTTAATAAAAAAAATAATTACTTGATTCACAAAATATGTGAGACTCGATACAAATGACAGTGATAAAACCACATTATCCAAAATTAATAAGTGGAAAAGGATGACCAATAACTTCAACTGAACAACTCCTGAAATCCTTATAACTAATATAAATTTTTCACTTAACGTCATACCTATAACGATAATATATTTTATTTTTATTTTTAAATTTTACTCCACATTCCAAATTGCAAGTTTATGATGTGATGAATTTTAAGGATATTCATAATTTAATTTTAATAATCATTATTATAATGTAAACCTAAGATTTTAACATGGTTTCATTTTGATCCAAAAGGAATATTATAAAGCGAGCCTTAATTGTTAATGAAATATAAATGTTTTTGAAGTTTTTGTGGTGAGAATTTTGCATATTTGGATTATTAATTTTAATAGTTATTTTTGTGTTGAGTCTGGCCATAGACTTGAAAGGTGAACACATAAAAATGGCTAATATGGTTAATAATTAGAATATACAAAATACTCAATATAAATGTTTATTATTTTATTATTTTAATATATATATATATATAAAAGTAAATAAATTATTTTAATTTTTCAAACAATTAAAAAATTATCATAATTTAGTTGTCAAATTTGCAGTGAGATAATCATTAGTAAATGCAGATGTACATGCAGGTTGATTTATCATTATTATTTATGGAAAATCATCCTATTTGGAAATATCTATTGGTGTTCCATAAGAGGCATGCTTTCACTCTTACGAAATGTTTCTAGATGTGCCTCTAGATTTAAAGATAGACTTTCATTTTTATCAAATATCTCTAAATCTTAGACAGTAAAAACAAGCTCTTAAAACATACCCTAAACCCTTAATAACCCTAAACCCTTTATTAAGAGAAATAAATAATTTAATTAATTAAGACTTAGTCTTAGACCATGAAAACAAGCTCTTAGGACATACTATACTCCCCAAATTTTTTATTTTATTAAGACACCGAATTTAATTTACTAAGAGACATAAGTACCGTCATATCGACCTTTTATATTAACACCTATTGCTTTATTGAATAGATGCCATTTGCGTAAAAAACATGATAAATATGGAAATTTGATATAAAAGTGGAACCCAAGCAATCCACTTAACTGGTCGACTGGACCAAAGCCCCGCCTAAAATTTAATAATTTCAGCAGTTGTATAAACACATGGAAATAGAAGGATGATATGACAGCGGCATTTTAGATATTTCATTTTTGCTACCTAAGCTCAATCTCAGCCGTAGATGATCGCAAATGCACGGTCCAGTCTGCAGTTGAGCTTCACCTGACAACGACGTCTTGTTACAGAAGGTAGTGTCGCGGCCTGCTATTCATGGCGATAGTCAATCTCCATTAACAGAACAATTTGGATAAATATTCCGTTAGAAACGGCGGGGCTACAGAATTAAAGAACTTAATCTCTACTAACAGAACCATTTGGCTAAATAGTCCGTTAGAAATGGCGGGGCTACGGAATTAAAGAAGAATTTATATTGGCAAATCTCAGAGAAATAATTTTTTGTTCTTATTCAATCATATTGACGGCTTCAAACTGCCCCATAAGCTTCCCCTGTAATGTAAGATAACCTCTCCGACCCTGCCTTCGGCATATCGGCTTCAACAGGTTTGAAGCTCGATCGGACGTTAGCTGGATCTACATCCCCTCTTCAGGCAGTGATCTTCATGAAGCTTCACTTATTTTCTCATATTTTCTGTACTGCTTAAGTGTCCAGGTAATTTGATTGCTTTATGTTGTTCCTGTTTGCTGTTCTGATCTTTAATTTACGTTCCACAGAAGAAAATCGGAGAATATCCTTGTAAAATTCTGGTTTATTACTTTAATAAGCTGAATGAATGAATTCTGTGAAGAATAATCCAAATTTAGAGATACAGGAATCATTTTTATACGGTTTCCTGCTGCGATCAGTGAACTGTCAATTTTGTGTTTCAGGCTGATCATTCATTTAACTGATTTCTTCTTCTGTGAATTCTACGATTTCGGTTGAAGACTTTATTATTTTCTCATTTCGCTTATATGCACCAAAATCCTTTAAATTTGAACTTAAAGATCGTCTAAATAACGCTGTAATTTGACATTTAAAATTTCCATTCCAAGCACTGGATTCGCTTTTAAATCTTTTGAAATTGACTGAGAGAGGAGAAACGTATATGGCACTGAAGCTTAAAGACTCTTTGATGAACATTCTATGCTAAATTTTAGCGTAACGAACTAAGAAATAGAAATTTCTAAGAAAAACGTTATTTAAATGTTTATTTTCCGCTAACACTTTAAAGCTTTGAATTCTTGATGCTTCAGCGATCGATCGATCGGTCTTTAATCCTCCGAAGACTGATCGGGATTTCTGAGACATCTTACGGCGATTAAATATGGCAAAGCAGATTCCTCGAAGGGGACGCTCGCCTCTGGTTCCGCTTTCGGTAAATGCTTTTCTCGGCCACGCTTTTAACGCCTGCATTGAGCCGTTGGATCTTGACATTCAGGAATTGGATCCGGGACTCCTACGTTTCACGCACAGCTTATCCGGAACGACGATGGCCGGAAGGGAGAATATATTGTCTAGTGCTCAAGCTGCAAAATTCCATAACCGTGCTGCGGAGGAGCAGAAGCTTCCACTAAGAAAAGTAACAACGACAGCCGCTAATTGCACTTGCAGTCCACCGCTCCTGAGCCCCTGGTCACCCGAGCCTGTAATTAGCCCTATAGGCTGCAACAGGCGATCTAGTTTCTCTAGCACTCGGAATATGACGGAAAACGCAATTGGGAGCTTGTCGCCCCCTTCATGCTTTTCGGCATTTAGCACACCTCCGATGAAAATGCCGCGGATGAAGATACCGACTTACAAGCCGGCACAGCTTGAAGAGGACGTTATTGTAATGGACGGAATTGTGATTACTGCATCCAATTCGTTTCTGACTCCGGAACAAGTAGCTTGTCCAAAGACGAAAAGCACGAGCTCCGATTCTTCTGCCACAAGTAGCGGGGTTTCTCCAAATAGCCTCTACAAGACAGAGATTTGCCGATCGTGGGAAGATTCCGGAACTTGCCGTTACGGCTTAAAATGCCAGGTGATTATATCAAAAATTACACGGCTTCGTCATTAATTTCCTATCAGATTTTTCTGCTTAATTGTTTAGTTATCCCCACTGAAGAACTTTTTTTCATGTTCTATTCATCGAATACTAACGGAAATTATTCTTTGGCGTGGCTTGTTGTTGATTATTTATTAACAGTTTGCACACGGCATAAATGATCTGCGGCCTGCAACTCGCCATCCCAAGTACAAAACCGAGGTAAGATTTACAAATTCAAAAATCAGCATGGAATAGTTTAAGGTTCATGCGGTCGACACTGTGTATGAACTATTTAGGGAAACCGCTGAAGGATTCGATCCGTTGACGTTTTATATGCATGCGTCCAAGGTTCTGTTTCATTATTGATCCTTCTTTTATTCTTTGATTCACTGATGTTATACAGATCTGCCGAGCGTTTACGGCGACGGGAACATGTCCGTACGGCACAAGGTGCCGCTTCATTCATCGCCTGAATCTCAACAATAAGAACGGACACGAACTCAATTTGCCGGCGAGCGTGGACGAACTGCTGGACGCTACGAATAGAAGTCAGTGCGCGAGCAGGAATCGAACTCTCGGCCGACGGCTGCCAATTTTTCAACAAATCTGTCCGATTTCAGCCGACTCTGTTTGCCTCAAATAAATTTACATTTTTAATCTTTATTTTTCTTGTAACTCAATGCATCTGGCCGGATTCATTATCCTTATTTTTCATCGGAAGTCATTCTGGAAATGAAATTCATTTTGAAGAATCGTGTGAAATGCCCTTCACTATCAATAAAAGATGCAGCGGGAGAAATAACATTCCCTTGTATAATGAATACGGTGCATGTTTAAACCATTTAACATGGACGATTAACATTAATGGTTTATACTGTTAATTAAAAATTGATAGTTAAAAAGTTTATTGAACTCAGAGTTTGTATTTTTATTTAAAAATCTTTGACGTTGCAACACGGTTTATATAATTTTCCAAAAACCATTTATGTTATTTAATTTGTCAATTATTATATTACTATTTAAATATTTGATTATTTAATGAATGAAAACCTATATTCTAATTTGTGATTAAAGCTTTAAAATGTTAAATACAAGCTTAATGTATATTTCCAATGTTAATGGGTTAGGGCCACCATCATTCCACAAATATTTTAAATTGCAATTATTTTAGTGTTTTATTTATTAATTTTATTTGTACACATGATGAGGTATTTGCAAATTATGGAAAATAAAGAAGGCATCAAACTCATAAAAGAGGAAATTAACAAGCTAATTGACTTGGATCATGAGAGAAATAAAAGAGCCTTGAACATGTTATTATTGGTATAGAAGATGTGAAAGATAGAGGACAAACTAGCAATAGTAAAAGAAGAACTAAAAATTAAGTAAAAAATAGAAACACATTATCTCATAGAATCAAGAAAATTGGGAATGGTACTCAAGTATAGAGATAGATTGATTCATGTTAGGGTAAGTTGTAGTGACCATAAATTTGGATACTCAGTAAATATCCAAGCTTAAAAGGGACAAGAATATATATAAATGAGGGTTTCATTCCAGACCATGTTGAATTAAGGAAGGAGGTTCAAAAGGTAAAGGGAACCATTTTAGAAGAAAAATGAGCAATCATTAGAAATATAAACGCCATTATTATGGATAAAGACCAAGACGAGAGTAATAAATATGAATTTAGAATACTCTGGATCCTTTTATGGAACTATCATGGATTTCCATGGTGTAAAGATCTTATATTAAGTTGAACCCCAAGTAATATTTATATTAATTTGTAGTCGAAACTTAGGAGCACGATGATTCTAACGTCTCTCACATGGATTCATTTTATGGTTAATGTGGAACATGGATTCATTTTATGGTTTTTTTGTGCATGGTATTTGTAGATCTAGTCAAGGGAATTACGATTATGTTCTAATCCAAGGTTAGTGGATTAAGGTTTATGAATGCTTCGACATGTATATATATGTATTGTAACATTGAAAGGAATATAATGAACAAATAAATTTGGTATTCCTAGTTTTTGGATCCAAGGGAAAATATGTGTATCTTTTTTTTATATTCTCGTCATTGTATATTTTTCTGTTTAAGAATACCTTTTGTGTGGGGTTAAAATCTACATTCGGTATCAAAGTTGTTTCGGCTTCAAGGGGACATCTTGGCTGTTGAGGGGTTTTTATCGGGCTTTTGGTATACCATGTTATAGTGGGAGATATGTGGGATCGATTCTTGGGGTGAAAGAAGATGGAAAACAGTGGAATGATAGAGATCGAGAAATTCAATGGACAAAGTTTTGATTTGTGGAAGATCAAGATGGAGGATTTGTTGGTTGATAGAGATTAGTGGAAGACCAGGCGAAGTTAGATCATAAGGTGAAGAGCACAATATGATTGTTTCACTCATATTTAGTGTTTTTGAATGTGTCAGGGGAAGTTACGACGAAGGCTTTGTGGGGCAAGTTAGGGACTTTGTATCAATCAAGGTCTGGTGAACAAATTGTTCCTGCATAAAACATTGTATAAATTGAGGATGAAGGATGGAGACTCAGTGAAAAAACATCTGAATGCCTTCAATACTGTGGTAATTCAATTGTTATTTTTTGATATTAAAATTTTAGATGAATATAAATGCATCAGTTTTTTGTATTCTTTACTAGACTTGTTGGATAGCCTAGTTGTTGAAATAGGTAGCAATACAACTAGCTTGAAGTTTGATGAAATATTATGATCCTTGTTATTGGAGGAGATGATATGGAAAAATATGGAGGGCCGGAATGGAGATGCCTTATATTTTATGTTGAAAATCTAAATCTACAAGAAAATTTGTAAATGTATGTTGGAAATGCGGAAAATAAGGGCACCACAAAAAGGATGATAGATCTAAAACTCCCGAGAAAGGAAATGGATCTAATGATTCTCCTTTTGTAGGCAAAAACCACCTCAAATGAAGCTGGGGATGTTACTTGGCTTCTTATTCAAGTACAAACATATATCATGAGGCATGGTTGAATGACTCAAGTGCATCCTCTCACTTCACTCCCCATAGGGAGTGGTTTTACAAGTAAGAGAAATATGATGGTCATGATGTCTTCCTAGGGGATGAAAAGAAGGCCAGAATCATAGGACGTGGAAAAGTCAAGTTGAAGTTGCAAGGTGGAAGGATTAGAATAATTCCCTATGTTATACACATTCCTACATTGGCCAGAAATATGATTTACGTAAGTAATATGGATGATGCAGGTGTAAAAATAGTGTTCGAGAAAGATACTTGTAAGATGGTCTTGGAAACTAGGACAATACTGAGAGGGGCATGAATCGATATTGTATCAATTTTACCAATTCACAATTTCTTTTTACTTTTTGTGAGAGCAATAAAATAGTAAACAACAGTTTCAATAATAAATATGGTAAACAACTACCAAAGCAATCAATGGAACATTCAAGAAATAAATAAATTCACAAACTGCTTCTCCATTTTATTAATAGGGAAAGCTACAACTTGCAAATACAATGTTTTGGCTTCAACCAGTAGGAAGCTACAACTTCCTTGTTTATCAGCTGCAACTAATTGGAGCAACAACCCCACCTATTCTACAAAACCCACTGGAAGGAGCACCAAACCCTAATCAGTAAGCTACAACTTGCTTTGACACTCACTGTTCTATTTTTCATCCATTTTCACACTAGGATCAATCACTTCCTTCTCTACTTTCAAAAAAATTAAATCTTTGTCACCACTTCAGAAAAATAACTACAAAAATATTTGATTACTGTGAAAAACATCACTTCACCATATCAACACCTCATTGCACTAGAAGCTTTGTCTCAAAAACTTCTACATCCCATCAATTATGCTTTCTTAGGTCTTCTTTTATAAATTTTCCTTTTTTCTAACTTTGGATTTGTTTATTTTTGAATTAATGCATGAATCCTTTATTTTTTCCTTTGTCTTGTTTATATTAGCCATTTGGACTTGTTCTCCAATTTATCTAACCTCAACAACCATTGTCTGCAAGTTAAACAAAGTTTATTTGAAGTTTTTAGGTAATCTGGACTTTTACAGGTTTTAGCAGTGCTTTTTCTAATTTTAGCTTTAGTTGAGTTTGGATTAACTACCAATTCCATTGTCAAAACTGTCAGTTTCATCAAATTTGGCTTAAGCTTCCTTCGTTGGCTCCTTTTCCTACTTCTCTATCATAAGAATCAATTTCATGACCACCGACTTAGGCACTGGGCACTAAGTCTCTTTTAAATTTTCATGAGGCCTTTTTCCTTTGTTAACAACTCATGGCTCTTCTTATTAATTGTAATTATTAAGAGTTACTGGATTCCAGGATCTAGGATGAGTTGGCTAGTAGGGTTTGTCCAACCCTTTGTTCATTGGTTGTCACTTTGTCTTGTTGTCTGTGTCTATGTTGTGATGATGCCATGCTGACATCATCAGGGAAAATTAGAACCTCTGGAGTGGTGACACATGCCACCAATAAAAGGGCCACTTGGGTGCCCAAAAATTCCATATGTCCATGCCACATGTACACCTCTTATTGGTTGGTGATGACATCATCCTTTGTTGTCTGTTGAGCCAATCACTAGCTGACACCTATCCTCCTGGAGGAGAGAAAAAATATCCTAGATGATGTCTTGTTTTGTGGCCCTTTCCTTTGTTATTTCGAAAAGCACTAGGTTTAAGCCATTTCCTCCTCGATAAAACTCCTGAGCGGTTTGTGGTTTTGGGAGGGGTTTTTGTCAGGGTAGATTTATGTTTTTGATCTACACGATCAATTATGCACAAAACCAACTCCCGTGATCACTACCTCTCTCCAAAGGGCCATCTCCAATGTTGTCAGAAAGTTGCCACGTGGCCCGTTGTTCACTGCCCATATCAACGCTCTTGTGCACCACAAAGGATAATGCCAAGGTGAACCCTCTAGGTTATTAACATCAGGATGGAATCATTTCAATCCTCCTCTCCTAGTCTCTTAGACTTGGGCTCTAAAGTGATTTTTTCGAGGTTCCAGGGTTCCAAGGTTATGAGATTCCACTGTCGGGTTGGATCCACCTTCCTTCTAATCTGTTGTTGTCACGTTTGCACAAAGCTCCTGCTTAGAGGATTGTGCCAACTTTGGTTGCATGCCAAAGGTCCTTCAAAACCTATTTTAAACTCAGTTATTTTAACTTTGGGATCATATAGATTTGACTGGATCTATATTTCAATCCAGGAGGCCATTTTGGGACTTTCTTATACCGTTGAAAATATATTTTCAGAGTAATTTGCAGTTGGGTCAGTCTAATGTGGCCTTTGAGATCATATACTGCATAAAAAATGGCTTCAAAATATTTTCTATTATGTGCACCTAGACCTTTAATCTTGTGCATGTAACCTGGTCCATCTTCAACCCTTGTGCCTCTTGCTACCACCTATTAACACATTTTCACATCAATGACAACATATTACCAACATTCTCCCCCTTTAGCATTGATGGAAACACCAAAATCAAACAAAACACCCTCTAAGATAAACTTCTACTATTATGTATTGTTGTTGTGCTTGATATATTTCTCCTCCTTTATATTTCTCTTTCCATAGCTATCTTCCTCAATTTTAATTTTGTTTGATTTCCCTATATCGCTCTCCCTGTTTGACATCAATTTCAAAAATTTCAACCTGCTCCCCCTTGTCATCGTGCTTCTATGGTCAACAAATATTTCTCTATCATGTTGATCCTTCTAGATTTGACAACTTCACTTTGATATGTTGATAAAGAAACCATTGACTTATTCCTCTTGAAGGAAGAGCTAGTGGAGGGAGGCAAGGGGCATAACATCCAATATTTGCCTCAAATACTCAAACCTTTCTCTAGAAAGTGGTGTTGTAAAGATATCAACAACTTTTACTTTTGTTGGAACATACTTGAGCTTCACAATTTGGGTTGCAACCTGCTCCCTTAAGCAATGATACTTTATGGGGAGATTCTTGGTCTTAGAGTGAAATAATGGATTCTTTGACATGTTGATTGCACTTGTGTTGTCACAAATAATGAAAATAGGTTGATCATAAAAAACATATACATCTTGTAAGGTTTTCTTCATCCACGGTAGTTGAGTACATCAGGATGTTGTTGCAATATATTTTTCTTCAACTGTAGATAAGGAAATGGAAGCTTGCTTCTTTCTCAACCAAGAAATTAGATTTTCTCCAAGAAAGAAAGCAACACCACTTATGTTATTTCTATCATCCACATCACCTGCCAAATCAACATCAATATAAATAGTAAATGAAAAATCATTACCTCTTGGGCACCATAGTCCATAGTTTGTTTCTATGAGATGTTTGAGAATTATTTTGGATGCTAATATATGACTATGTATACGAGCTTCTTGAAATATTCCAACTATTGCAGCAACATGCATGATGTTTGGCCTTGAAGCTATCAAATACAAAAGGATTCCAATTATGGATATAAGGTCTGGTCCACTTCTAGAGATTCATCCATCTTAATAAACTTGAAACCTATCACCATTAGATTGCTCACTAAAGAGAATTCTTCCATGCCAAATTTCTTCAACACTTACTTGAGATACTTGCCTTGAGAAATAAAAATGCCTTTATGGGATTGTCTTATCTGCAATCCAAGGAAATATGATAGCTCTCCAAGCATGGAAATCTCGAATTATTCCTTCACATCAGATGCAAATTTACTATTGAGAAAATCTAAATTACTTACAAAGATGATATCATCAACATATTCAGAGAGAATGCAGCAGAACACAATAACTTGTTGATTTTGTATTACAAGAAACAAATATGTATACATAGAGAAGAAGCTTCTCGAGGCTTGCTGTCGGTGGAGATAGCTTCCTCAAGAAGCTAGACGATCTCTCTATAAATATCAAGAAATCTCCTGCATTAAATGTTGTCAGCTAGGTTGGTTGGAATTACTATACATCTAACACTCCCCCTTAATTCCAACCATATGATAAGCACACAAAATACACTATAACACAATGCATACAAACATACTCTTAATTGACATGCCTGCTAGTCTAAGTCTCAGTTAGGCTTACAACAATACATGACAAAAAGGCTTTCATTTTTGTCTTCTTTCTAAATGGTCCATACTTGTTTATTTTCAGATGCAGTTTCATCTTCACCTTTCTCGCCATAAGATAGTGGTGAAGTTTCTCATTTCTTGATTGTAGGCTAACATTCTCTCCATTCACCATTGCTGGAGGTTTTCGAGATTTACACTTGTCCTCAATTCTTGCCATTTCTTCAATTGATTTTTCCTCAGTGTCAATATCTGAACACTCATAAACATTCATGGTATTCAAAAAATCATAATTTGAGCTATTTTCATCATCATGTTTTACTTTTTTTTCAATTTCATCTTTATCAACAACAACCATAGTTGCTAGATGTACCACCTCTTCTTCAAAGAGGCTGTTAACTTTCTTCAGTTAATAAACTATTATTGAGTCTTCCACAACTTCATCAGTAGTTGCTATTGGGTCCTCTACAACTTCATGAGCTACTATTGAGTCCTCCACTATTTTGTTATCTGCAATCTCTACATCATTCTGTAGATCTTCATCTTTCATAGTTTTTTGACTCATGTTTTCAACCTCTTTAATCAACTCTGTTGTTGCAAACTTGTCATCTTGCATTTGATTTGTATATGAAGATAGAAATATATTCTCACCAAAAAACAACTCATCAATAAGATGATTTTCATGCATCAAATTGAACCACTCTTCATGATATACATAATTCTCATCAAATTTGACTTCACAAGTTTTTGCATCATAGAGAGTTTCGTGACTATCACATGCTACTCTATTGTTAGCTACTGACATACTTTCAGTCTTGATCCCAGTTATGATGCTTTCAACACAATCACTATTATAACAAAAATTTCATCGATTTCGTCTTTCTGAATCCACTTCATGCTATACTTAATTTCAAGAATATGCCAAAACATTTTTTAATCAAATATTTCACCAAATTCATTTAAAATGCTTAACAAGATGTTTTCATATAGAGTTGATATAATGAGAAATAATGCTACTGCAGCCTACTTTTTTCTGGGGGATTTATAGAAGTATCTTGAAAAAATTCCCATAAATCTACTAAACCTAGCAGTTCCTCCATTTTAATGGCCCAAAGCTCAAAATTTTACCTGAGAATGATGGCAGCACTGGAATTAATCTCTTCAATACTGCATCAGTTTCTATAAAATATTTTGGCTGATCCAGATTCATATCTTCATTGAGCATAAATTCGATGGTTGGAAGCATTCTAGATTCTACCTCTTCCCTCTCATTCTTTCTCTTCTGCAGTTTCAATCTTCTTTTTCAACCCATTCTTTCAATCAACTCCAGCTCCACATTCTTCCACAAGTTAGATTCAGCTCCAGGGCAGTAGCTCTACTTTCTTCCACATAGAAGAAATTAAAATATGAAGAGATTACTTCACATAATTCTGCAACAGCTCACATGCAAATAAACACTGCAACAACCACAACAATCTGGCTCACAACAACTCTAAAGCCACAACTAGTCCCTTTGGGTTCCTCTCAAGTGCAAGTGCTTATGACAACATGGGCGTGCCACCAACGAACTAAGAAGAACCAAGAAGAGCTCTCACAACTCAGCCGATACTACTCAATTGATACGCCAGACAACCACGCTTAAACACTTAGCACCACAATTTACTTTTTACTTATGACCAAAATTTACTCCCTTTTCTTTTCACTTAGTTCGGACTTCATGAAACACCATTGAAGTTTTATTCATTACAGGATTTTACCATCGAAATTTTCATAAGAATTTAGGGAAAAAGGAATATAAGAACCATTAAAATATTAGCACCATTAAAATATCAACATAAAACACATCAAAGTGTATATAGTTATTTTGAAGGAAATATACCATTTTGGTCTGGCTCTATTTCAGCAACCAGGCTTTCGGCATGAGCTAAACTGTAGGCATGTATTTCACAACTTCCCTAAACGATCCACTCGAATTAGTTCCAACGCGACCACTCCACACTTTGATTTGCAGGGGCTCAGTCAACACGCACTCTTCACACCTGCCTCAATAAGTAGCTAGGCCAGGATCTTCACCGTTCCAAAAGGACAGATCTCTGGCACACACTTTGATCTAGTCTCAAGCAGACAATACTCTGCTTCTCACATGCACACAGGGTCCACACACTCACAAATCGTCCAAGCCTCTAACCAGGCTCTTCACACACCGAGCACACAACTCCAACCGCTAAGCCAGAGAACCCATAACACTTAGCCCAACCCTTGGTTCTTTAAAACACTGAGCACATATCTCCTCACAACACAAACACGACTACAGGCACTCACCTCTGCAAACACCAAGCCAAAACCATCAGATTTGATACCATGAGAGAAACAAAAGACTCCAAAAAGGAGCTCTGATACCATGAGAGAGAATGCAACAGAATACAATAACTTGTTGATTTTGTATTACAAGAAACATATATATATATATACACACAGAAGAAGCTTCTCGAGGCTTATTGTCGGTGGAGACAGGCCCAGAAATGAGTTTTGATGGTAACCATAATGGAGGGTTCTAGGTTAAAGTTGATGAAGTACTGATATCATGAGTCCATTGACGGGGTTTTTTAGGCATTTCTCGTCAGACTAAATGTATGCTCCCTTGAGGAGGTGATGTTTGACGATGAAATGGACCCTTCCATAATGTCTCAAACTTTCTGAGTCCTAAAGCTTCTCGTGCGACATCATAGCATAGAACTAACTCTCCCCCAGGTGAATGATTGAGGGGTGATGTTGCGAGCAAACGATTATTTGACCCTCTTCCTGTGAGCTTCATTATGTTAGAGAGACTCTCGTCGACTTTCGTTGACAAGTTGCAACTGTACCAATGTTTGCTCTAAGGTCTTAGTATCGGTGATAATTTCAATGGTTGAATTCAGAGTGGGGATTTCATGTTAAATGGGAAGGAAGGTTCCACCCCATAAACTAACTGGAATGGATTGAAACTTGTTCATGCTTTGACCATTGTGTGCTACGCCCACAGGGCTGAGAACACCATGTGGTGCCAATTGGTTTTGTGGTTATTCACCATACGCTGCAACATTGTTTTAAGGAATTTTTTAACAGCCTTTACCTGACCACTAAAATTTATAAGAACCAATAGGATTCAATATTATGAGGTCAAGCATGGGGGATGATTCACCATTTTTGGAATAAAAAAGTAAAAATATTAAATAATAATAAAATAATAAAACTACTTTTTCAACTCGTATTTTCAACTTATCTCCCTAAATTTTTACTCAAATTTCGAGTGGGAGTATTCATTGGATGTAAAATTTGATTCCTCATCCAAGGAGTGCTCATGTTTCATACTTTCGATGGACTTTTTTACACGAAAAAAAAGACATACATGAAAAACGTGATTGGAATCACATTTTTTCATGTATTTCTCATTTTTGTGTATCAGGATCCATCGAAAGTATGCAACATGGGTACTCCTTGGATGAGGAATCAAATTATGCATCCAATGAGTGTTTTCACTTTAAATTTGAGGGCCATAGAGAAATAAGTTGAAAATTCGAGTTGAAAAAATAAATTTTTTTTTCCCTCTAAAATTTGATGATGTAATCTAATATTATTTTATTATTTCCACTATTATTTTATAATTTCCTTAGGATGACCATCTTAGACGTCAAAATTCCTCTAATGTATTGTTGGATGATGTGGGGTTGCAAGTCATGAAGTCTATGCCCCATTTACAAAAGGGACTCGCTACGTTGATCAGGTGTAGGGGAGCTGGAGGGACTTGTGCTATGTAAGTGTAGCGTTGGCATCACTCACATATTTTGACTTCTTGGATACAATCGTGAAAAAGGGTGGGCGAGAAGTAACCTGCATGCAAGACCTTTTGAGCGGTATCCATCCCCGAGAGGTGAGCATCGCAAGCCCCGTTGTGGCAGTCATTCATGACTTGCTAGACTTGGTCGTGAGTGAGGCATCAACATAAGATGGTGTAGACACCTTGTCGGTAAAGGAAATCCCATAAAAGAAGGTATCAAGGGGTCTGATGGTGAATGCGCTTTCAGTCGTCACGAGTGAGCAGAGGTTTGAACTTCTGAGTTTGTAAGAAAAGTAGGATATCATCGTACCAAGGGTCCTCCATTGACATTAAGAATAGATGTTCATCAGGTAGTGCATCATTAACGAGGGATCCTTGGGTCCCTATTGGGAGATCAGTGATGAATTCAATGAGGATGAGAAACTTTTTTCTTTTGGGGGATCTGAATTACAAATCAAACACGTGCAATATAATTACCCATCGAGCGTATTTATGATTGATCATACGACACGTGAGAAAATATTGCATGGGGTCGATAGCTTCTATGACAGTGGTGGTTCGAAGGATGCTATAGTGTCGAATATTTTTTACTCCATGTACTAGGGCTAAGGTTGTTTTCCCTTCTAGCTCATACTTCAATGCAGGCCCAGCTAAATTTTTTCTTACATAATAAATTATGTGTTCCTTGTTGTCTAGTCTATCTTAGACTAGCACCCCTGCAATGGCTACATCTGACACCAATATATACAAGGTGTAATATTTATTGTGGTTGGGTGGGATGATCAAAGGAGTTGAAGACAAGGTGTCTTTTAATGTTTCAAATGATTTTTGCACCTGTTCATTCCATTAGAAGGGAATATCTTCATGAAGGAGATGCAGGAATCCCTACGCGCAAGTGGCATAGTTAGGGACACATCGTCGTAAGAAGTTGGCCTTACCCTGTAGGCTTTGTAATTGATTCAATTTTTTTGGAGGTGGTACTTCTTTGATTGCTTTGACTTTGAGAGGGTCGACTCTAATAGCAGTCTTCTAGCATTAATGCATAAGACACACTTGAGAGGGTCCAAGCGTAGGTTATATTGTCGGCATATATGAAAATCCAGGTGTAGATCTTCTAAATGGTCAGCACACGTCTTGGATCATATAGTGAGGTCATCCAAATGGGAAAGGATGAGATGAGCCAAGTCGTGAAAGATGTAGTTCATGGCCCGCTGGAAGGTGGCGTCAGCAATTTTAAGACCAAATGGCATAATTTGGTATGAAAAGGTACCCCAAGTGGTGGTGAATGTGGTTTTCTATCGATCCATATGTCAGATATGGATATGATTATACCCTGAGAACCCATCCATAAAAGATAAGGATTCGTGACCGGCACAAGCATCTATGACTTGGTCAATGAATGGTGTGGCGTAATTGTCCTTGTGACAAGCTTTTTTTAGATCCTAAAAATTGGTACAAACACGGATGATGTCCTATTTTTTCATGACGTGTACAATGTTAGAAACCCAAAACGGTAACCGATCGTGTAGATTACCCCAACTTTGTGAATTTTATCTATCTCCTATTTGATTTATTTTTCCTTAAAAGGATGTAATTGACATTGTTTATGTCAGACGGGAAGGGCATTGGGCCATGTGTCAATATGGTATTCCATAATGGTGGGACAAATACCTGGAATCTCTGAGTAATACCACAAAAATATATCCATGTATTCTTATAATAGGGAGGTGTACGAGGCTACTTCTGGAGAGCATGCTGCCCCCATGGAGATTTCTTCGACCTTTCCAGGTTTTTCGAAATATTCACCTTAACAATAAGTGAAATATTCTCCATGTTACCTTCCTCAAACACATAGAGCACAGGGATAGGATTTTTGAACCAATATACTTTTCCTAGTGGTAGGAAATATTGAGTTCAAATGGCATAGATATCATGGGTTGGTGTGCTGATAGGAACGAATATTTATTCCGGTATAGAAAATGAATGATGGTGCATGGCATCCCATGGACATTCATGTTTTTTCATGGCCTCTAGAATATCTTCGTCAGAGTGAAAAATATAATCTAAGGGGGAATTAGTTTGCGCAAGGCTGTGAGGAGGGAATTCGGGTCTAGTAGTGCTGATCAAAAAATAAGAATATGATTCGGTGGTTGATGTCGTAGACTAGATGAGGTTGACAAAGTGAAAATAGGGTGGATCTGCACCGTCAATGATACTACTACAGGTATGGTAATTGTAGTGGTATCGACACAAAAAAATGATGAGTAGAGAACACGAATCATGGTTCCCATGGATGATGAGATGAATCATATGTGATGTTGTGTGTTGTCAACAATAAGTGGTGGAATAATTTTCGTAATGATTGGTTTTTACTGGGCAAGGGGGGGTTCGTGTGAACTTGTTGGTGTACAAGGGGCAAAGGAATCCTCCTCTATAGGAAACTGGCACTAAATCGTAAGATTCTGAAATTTTTGTAACATATGGTATGCTTCTATACGATGAGAGTGACTGGTGAAAATGTCACACACAAGGCATGTACTTACTGATTAAATGGTATGCGAGCTAGTACTACTCATGACATAAGACGACAATGCTTGGTTGGGGTCATGAGATGGGGAATTTATGCGTGTTTTCCATCTTCAACTCTTGTTTTTAGCATGGTGTGGCTCCCTTGGGTGGTTTTGGTTTAAAGCTACTTTGGATGCTCACAATCATGGGAGATATTGACAGTTCTTTGTATGATGATATTGGGAGCATATGCGACAATAGCAGCGGTTGATTTTCTTTTGATTGGAGAGATATATTTGGGGGATATGGGTTACTATGCCAAAAATATCAACAAACCTGGTCAACTCACAACATTGGTTAACTAGGTTGGGTTTATCACATAGGGCACATGAGAGGTTTGGTTTATACCATGCCTTGTTGGGGCATTTGGTCTTCCTCCCATATCTAGGCCAGTGATGGTGAAAAGAGGGTGGCGGTTTTTCTATTGGTTTTATCTCTTAGAACACGCAAAATATGGACCTAGATGATTTATTCCATTGAGTTTTGGTATTGTCTGAAGTTTTTGAGTCTGAACTAACTAACTCATAATTTTTAGTGATGAATCGACGCATAAAATCTAATGTAGAGTGGAATCGGGGGAGGTGGGGAAAACTATGCAAATGATGGTTACTTCTACAGATCTGCAAGAATTTTGTATGTTTCTGGATAATTTTATTTTGGCAACATGGGTGATTGGGTACTAACGATCAAATTCCCCTAATTTGGGGCATTGAGTGATCAAATAAACAGGTTCATCACACAAAGCATAGATTGGGACATGAGGTGTAGCCTTTGTTTGCCTTCTTGGTTCCTAAGAGGTTGGGCGTATGAGCATGACGTTGGTTCTTCTCGCAGGTATATATAATATAGTTTTGGATCCATCCTCCCCTATTTGATGGGTGTTACAGATGAATCCTAGGAATTAGATTGTGCTAGTGCATGTAACACATATTTGTATCGAGGGGTTTTGGGTCAGTCATGGGTGCAATGCTTGTACTCTGCACATATGCCTCATGCATGGTTGGTATGTAATTCCTTACCTTGGATGTTTGAGAACTTTTCTCTTTTGTGCAGAGTTGGGGTCACAATTATTTTTTCAGCATGTAGAAGAGATTTTAACTCTTATAACTCTAGGTGGGTGTTGATAGGATGACTGACCATATTGCACAATGCACAAGGTGGAGATGTCCTAGAAACTCTAGGAGCATCCACCTTCTTCCCTTTTTTCTTCTCCTTTTTAGTGGTGCCAAATGGTGTCACTACGAGTGTTTCCTAAGTTATGATGGCCTCCTTAGAGGCAATAGGGATGATACCTGAGTTTCTTGACATGGCCGGTGAGGCCAAATACCATACCGACATCGTAAGAGCCATTTTTGGTAATATAAGGGTTTCCATGACCTAGTGTGATACAAAACCAGGTGGGGGATATAATAAGGGGGTTGAGGTGATGACATATGGAAGAAATTTTGAGTCGGTGGTGACAACATTTGTGGTGTCGAGCTTCATTTTCTGACTTGGTTCGATGTTCAAAGAAGTATGCAACATGGGTACTTTTTTGGATGAGGAATTAAATTTTGCATCCAACGAGTACTCCCACTCGAAATTTGAGTAAAAAATTTGGGAGATAAGTTGAAAAAGTAGTTTTATTATTTTATTATTTTTTAATCTTTTTACCTTTTTACTTAAAAATGGTGAATCATTCCCCATGGTTAACATCATCATCTTGAATCCTATTGGTTCTTATAAATTTTATTTTTGTTGTACATTTTTCTTAGGAGGCCCATTTTAGACCTCAAAATTCCCCTAATGTTAGTCGACGCATCTTGAACCATCCAGTGTGGTTCATCCCTGGGACAATTTATGGATCACCTAAGCAAAATTTTACACACAATTTATGGATCACAGAAGCCAAATTCCTAATAGGTCAAAAACCATTAAGTGGGAAAAATAAGGGTCGATTGTGCCTAATGAGGCAAGTAAGGCTTTTCGTTGGGCTGGGAAATATTGTAGGACTTCTAATGCTGACATAGCTAAGGGGTGTTGAGCCAAGTCATCGACTATGTTGTAACTATGAGAAACTTTTTAATTATATGATGTGCACCTCTTGGAACTTTTACCATTTTTAGTATAGGCTCTATACGTACCCTAGAAATTTTCAATGGTGTTATGGTTACGCTTGTGCTTGAGGCAGATAGATTGGTGTTTGGTTGAGATTTGTAATTTATATTTCGCGTTTGCAGAGAATGTTTTCTCCTTCCATGTAGATGGTCACGATGAGAATTGTTATTAGTGTTCCTGTTAGCCACCAATAAAATTTGTCATATCAAATGGTGGCTAAAACATTTTCGGAGCCTTCAAGGAACAAATTTTATTGCAAAAAAGTGTTATCTCTTGAAGACTCTTGAAGACATCATGTCCTTGTTTCAATCTTCATTGTTGTTTCTATTTAGAAATCAGAAATTCTGCTGATTCCATAAGAGAAAATACTGCTGCAAACACCATTTTCCCCTCCTTCCACTTCAAGACTAACCTTCATTTTATTCCCCTTTTCCCCATCATTTTCCTCTATTTTTCATCCATTTCCCTTTTTCCTTCATAAAATCCACCTTGTAGAGTTTAAAACTCCTTTTTTGAATCTGCTGAAACCCCCAAATCCATCAGAAAATCCTCAAAAGCTCATAAAAATACACTTTTTGTATGACAGACTTAAGCCCCCTTGGCCTAAGTCTTAAACCACTTCCCCTCTATACGCCTTGTTGCTGGAACCAAGCGCTTATTGCATCGGAATAAAACGCAGTGCGCAAGTCTTTTTTCCTCACAAAGTTTTCCGATGCGACTAGCCCTCTGTTTTATAACCCCCGATCATATTATTATTCCATATAACCCTTGTACCCACAATCGGGTGCTAAAACTTGTGAATAAACCTTTCCGATTGATATTTTCCTTTGTAAAGTTATAAACCCACTTTTTCCTAAGTTTGGTCTAAACCCGCTGAAACAATGTTTTTTAATGAAAAATGGGTAGATTGAAAGACCCGCACCAAAATGTTCCGATGCGATTGGGTTCCTTTGTATAAACTCCGCCCTCTGCTTCACTCCATATAACTTAGCCCCGGGACCAAGAGTTTAAAGTCCTGAAGTGCTTAATCGCATCGGAGGAATTTAGAATGGGTAGAGTGAAAAGTCTGAAGGCCCGATCCCGATTGGCCCTTTCTACATATAAGCCCCGGGCCTATTACCTTTCATAAATACCAACGACCCCGAAGACAGGCGCCAAGCCATATCATATATATACCCCGCCCCAACCATAAAACTTTTGTATTTTGTTAAATTTTTGGGTTTTCATAAAGTATTAAGGGGTTTTTCCAGTACCATACTTAAGATAATCTTCGCCATTGATCTTGAGCAGATCGAACAACCCACGCAACATCACACCACAAGTCCTATCGGGCTCATTTTTGTTTCCCCCAGGATTGGCCTTTTCTCCGATTCACTCTCCACCGTCAATCTGATCCTCAGATCGACGACCAACGCTAAATGGCATCAGTGCCATTCAAAGTTCCTCCCCCGCTGATCGCCTCCCTCTGATTGCATCTGGATCATCCACGTGACTAGATCGAATGGTCCAGATTGCATTTCCTGATTTTGGTTCAAAAACATACAGCCCCGCTCATAATGTTTTTCGGCCAATCTTAGCCGTCGATCTCTACAGATCAACGACCCTCATCAACCCTTCCTCCGCCATTGCATTATTTCCATTTAACCCCTAGATTCAATCTCTGTCGTTGATCCTCACATCCAACGGCTCATATTTAATCTGACGGGCCTGGCTCCTGTGGGTCCTGCCTTCCTCACGATTCAATCTCAGTCGTCCAGATCTTAGATCAATGGTCCATAATAAAACCGCTCCCCCTGCTTCCGCTCGCGCATCTATCCCATATCACGCTCATTCTCTACCATCAGATCTGAGGCCCTAGATCTGACGGCCCACATTCTATATCGCGTATTTTTTAGCGTGATGGTTAATTTCCCAAAGGTCACGCGATATGGACGGTTTTCTGATGCCACGTGTCGGGCGGGAACGCATATCACGTTCAAAAAGGAAATACCACCTACCCACCTCTTTCTCACGCGAAAACAGTGGTTTTACCTCCCAAAACCACCTTTCCCCTTTTACATGGTGATTCACCGCGCGCCTCCTCAGCCGTTGATCCTTATGAGCCATTCTCATCCGATGGCTCTTATTCCTCCCGAAGCCCATTTTGATTTTTAATTCATTTCTTCCTCCACCAAAGGTTTTAAACCTTATTTCTTTGCATTTTTGCCATATCCTCGTAATGTGACCGTTTAAAGTATGTTTTCTCCCGATTACTCCCAACCGTCGATCTTTGCAGATCGACGGATCCGACTTGAAGTTTCCTCTGCTTTCCTTTTGACTTCTATACACTGATCTCCATCGTTGGATGTTGCCATCCAACAGCTACGCTCTTTCCCCACAACCTCTGAGGCAGTTTACCCAATAAACAGAGGATTTCATAACAGTTGTCTATTTTTTGCAGGTTCAAATGAATTTCAAAATATTTTAAAGAGAAATGATAAAGTTGAGGGTGGCGATCCTCAGAGCTTTGTTTATTTAAAGAGAAGCCATACAAAGGGTTCTACGCCACGTTTCATCAATGCTTCATGGGAATTGATGCCATATGAGCCCTGTGCGGCCCTGCACATCAATAAGACACAGAGAATTGAATAAAGCAAAAGAGTATTAGTGTTAAAGAACAAAACACGGTAGAACAGAGGATTGAAGACATTTTGGGGATTATGGCTAAGATTGATTATCAAAAGCCTAATCCATTAAATTAAAAGACAATTAAATAAAATTAAAATATCATCAGACAGAAAGGCCTCCACTGCCACAACAGAATCCAATTGATTCCTCTCAGCTACCACAAAGCCA